>PVHY01012931.1:0-42829 GCA_004024945.1 Uropsilus gracilis | reverse complement strand
TTACTAGCGATGTTGAGCAATTTTTCATGTGCCTGTTGGCCATTTGTATTTCCTCTTTGGAGAAGTGTCTTTTTAGTTCTTCTCCCCATTTTTTGATTGGGCTCTTTGTTTTGCTTTTGTTTAGTTGTGTGAGTTCCTTGTGGATCTTCATTATTAAACCCTTATCACTCATGTGGAGAGCAAAGATTTTTTCCCATTCGGTTGGGCATCTTTTAGTTTTTTCTGTTGTCTCTTTTGCTGTACAGAAACTTTTCAGTTTGATGTAGTCCCATCTGTTTATGTTTTCCTTCAGTTTTTTGCCGTCTGTGGATGTTTCCAGCAATGGATTTCTGAACTGTAGTTCATGGAGAGTTTTGCCCAAGTTTTCCTCTATGTAAGCTATGGTTTCATGTCTGATCTCTAAGTCTCTTAACCATTTTGAGTTGATTTTTGTACATGGATTAAGGGAGTTTTCTTTGTCCATTTTTTTTGCATGTCTTAGTCCAATTTTCCCAGCACCATTTATTGAAGAGGCTATCTTTGTTCCAAGGTAGCTTTTTCACACCTTTGTCAAAAATTAGTTGACTATATATGTGTGGTTTTATTTCAGGACTCTCAATTCTGTTCCATTGGTCTGATTGTCTGTTTTTGTACCAATACCAAGCTGAAAAACTGTTTTTTAAACCCAGGTCCATCTACCGGGCATCAACAGTGCAAGAGCAGTATTACAGAAACAAAATTTTATTGAGAAGATAAGGAACCAAGAGTTCCCAGGGCTGCCCAGGCCTCTGGAAACCTCACTCCAGTCCAGTAAACCAAACAATGTGCAACAGTCCAGTACCAAGTTCAGGTTTTCAACAAGCCCCCTTTTGTCAGAGACAGAAAAGTCTTCTTTTCCAGGTAGCGACCCTCTCATCAGGGACACACATAGCCATGACTTCTTTCCAGGTTTCCAATAATCCCCCTCGCATGCAGGTCACACATTTCTTTGTCCCCTGGGCTGTTGTCTGTGGCCAGAAGCTTGCAGCTTTTTTTCTCTCCACCCTGCTGTGGCCAAATCAGACTTGCCACACCCTTACACCTATATATTCCTATTCCCAGTAAACCAATGAGATTATTTTCTTCATCAAAATTCTGTTTATTTTATGAATGCATATCTAATAATTTTTCTCTGTTCCCATGGTAACAGATTTTGTAACCTTTCTAATTTTAGCCTATATGAATATAGCTTTTGTGAACATTTTTGTGTAAGATTTATTGTGGACCAGCATTTTTTTATTAGACACTTAGAAACATGATTTCTAGTTAATAAAGTAAGATGTACATTTAACACTTTGAAAACTGACAAAGAGTTTTCCCTGCTGATTACATATTTTGTGGTGACAGAATAAAGTCCACTCAAAGATAGTTAGAACTATTAAGCAGAACGTATGTCTAAATACCTTAAATATGATGTTGCCAACATGAGATTAAGGTGCCTGAGATTATTATTCAATATTATCCAGATGGTCCTAAAATTAATGAGTTTGTAAAAGTGGGAAAGAAGTCTGAGTGCATCAGAAATGTAACAGTGAAAGGACGGGAAAAAGAATTGAATTTGAGGTAAAGGAAGGTGGGCACAAGCAAGGAATATGGGCAACTTCCAGAAAATGACAATAATTCTTAGTTCCTACTCAGCAAAAGAATGACCCACAAGGAGTTGAATTCTTCCAACAACCTCAATAACAAAATCACTTCCTACTTTAGTCCTCCAGAAATTCACCATATCCTGCAAATACATTTTAGACAAATGTCAGACTTTGACCTATAAAAGTGTAAGACAATAAATTTGTGTTATTTTAAGTACCAACTCTATAGTAATTTATTATATCAGCAATAGAAAAAGAACAGACCATTTTCACCTGTTTTTCTTTTCTTTTCTTTTCTTTTTTTTTTTTTTTTTTTTGAGACTAGGTCTCGCTACTTTTGCCCATGGAACCGCAGGCCCTCGTTGCCTGGGGTACCACAGACTCAAGAAATCCCAGCCTCAGCTTCCCAGGTAGCTGGGATTACAGGCGTGCACACCACACCCAGCTATTTTTTTGGAACTAGGTCTCGCTATGGGCCCCAGGTGGGACTCGAACCATGATCTGCGAACTGCAAACTCGATTCCTATCCCCCGGCTGCTTCCTAGGTTGAAGCTTACAGGCACGATACACCGTGCCCGGCCTTAAACAGATCACTTTCATACCCATTAGTAATTTATAAGAGGTTCAGTTGCTACAAATTTGCTCCAACATTTGACAGCATCCTTCTGTTGGGTAACAAACCTAATCCTCATAGGTTCACCATTGATTAGCAGACAAAGAATGTTGGAGCCCTTGGATTTCTCTTTGGGAATCTTTTTTTTTTAAATAGTAAATAAACAACCACTCCAGTTTCTCCTCTTGCCTTTCCCATCTGTTCCTGAGGGTAACACCACCCTTTTATCAGCTCCTAGATGCAGGTGTGTCCACTCACACATGCACACATCCACTGCATCCAGGAACATATTTATGCACAGTTATGCAGAGGGTGCAATACCACAGGTGCTGGCCATACATACTAATAATGGAAAAGCCTGAATACATCATTTAGCCTACATGTTCTATTTCAGTTTATCTATTTTTTGTGGATGTATAGAGGTGTCTACTTTGATTTTAGTTTGCATTCTTCTAGTATCTAATAATTTTGATATTCTTATATACTTACTGTTTATTTTCTTTTGAGGTGTATGTTCAAAACTTTTGGTCATTTCTATTGAATGATTCACATTTTATTAGGTGAGCTATAGTACTATAAATCATTTGAATTGCTTTATGAGATAGAGGTTACGCAAAAAAATTTTCCAGACTGTATTAGTTTTCATTTCCATAGAATAATCTTTAGGAGAGAAATGTCAAATGAAAACAAGTTTGGATTTAAATAAAGGTAGATTTTACTTAGGAGACAGTTTAGAGTAATAGATAAAACACACTAATCTCAGAAATCTGTGGGCACCTCCAATTTGAACAGTTAAGGGTTTTTATAGAGGCAGTAAATTGTAGGGAGGAGAAATGAAGGAAAATGACTTGCAGTGTCTAATAGGGAATGCATGGTGTGGTGCTATGATTTTGGAATAAGCTGAGGGGGGCTTATGTTCTCTTTTTAATGTTTACAAAGGTTTGAAGAAAGCAGTTCAGAGACTTCTTCAAGAGAGAAAATTTGAGAAAGGTTTGAATAAAACAGAGGGTAAGACATGGTCAGCTTGAAACACAACCAATAGAAGAGTCTTAAATATTTACTACAAGTTGTTAATTTTATTTCGTTAATAGTGACTTCTCTGTCCTCACCAAGAAATCATCAGTTGTTGAAGAAAAACCTTTTTCCTATTTGAATTTCATTGTCTCTTATTTTTTTCATACAGATTTATTGTTAAGACCCTCATTTCCCCCTTCCTTACTTCGCCCCCAATGTCTTCCACCTTCTTTCATTTCAAGTCATTGGTGCTTGGCCCATTGAGCTTTTCTCTTTACTGGTGCAACGGCTTTCTCCTGGGTGATGACCTGCTCTCCTGGGATTTTGTGACCCATGCTGCTTCGATTTCCACAGATGTCTTGGCAGCAAGCATTTGTTCCAATCATGCGTGAACCCTTATAGGTCAGTTGAGGTTCAGTTTTGTTGCCCTTTGCTCCTGTCTCCTCTGTTGCAAAGCTTTCTGTGACAGAGATGTTCTTCCTTTCTCCAGACCTATGTGATCACAGGGATTCGTAACATCTCATTCATGTTGGTTTTCTCCTCCATTCCAGCATTTGCTCCATGTTGCTGTTTCCAGTCTGTATGGTTCTGGCATCTGAGGCTCCAACATCCAGCCCTTTGTGGTAGAGAGGTTCTTTTGATGAAGGCCACATCCATTCAGTGGTAGGCCCAGTTCTCACTCTGTTTGCCATTGTTCTGTGGCCATGTTCTGTGGCTACCTTCTCCTTTTCAAGAAATGGAGTGTTTTGTTGCTGTTAAACACATTCTGGATTGGGAGTTTGTTTCTCTGGCCCCTAAGTCACTGTAGGTATATTTCTGTGGTCGGTCATTGTTTCATTGGTCTTTAAAGTTGGTAATTTGTTATTTCAGTCACTCCCATTTTTGGTCTCACCCAGGTGTTCAGATGCTTCCAAAGCCTTTATTCTTCAATAACCACAGCAGAATAGGTGGATATCCTCATTCTGTTCTGGTTTGGTAGAAGTGGGATTAACTGAGGGGACTGCCCCCCCCCCAGATGCTGGCAGGGGCACCAGCCTTGTCACCCAGGTTCTAGGGACAAAAGCATGGCTTCCCTGGCCCACCTCTTGGTTTCCCCTCTAAATTGCATTTTCAATCTTGTAATATATTTGGATCATATTTAAGTATATAAGACTAATTCTGGATTATTCTCTTATGTTGATTTTTTTCTATGCCTTTATCACTGACTTTACTATTGTTTCTTTTAATAAGTATGACATCAGTTAGTATAGATTCTATAAACATTTTTTGTTTTAATTGTTAGATTATTTTAGCTAGTCTAGGTTCTTTGTTTCTAAAAATAAATTTCCAAAGGATCTTGTAAATTTCTACAAGTGCTTCCTTTTATCTTATTATGACTGCACTGAGTCGATAGATTAAGCAATATAATTAATTTGAAAAGTTTGAACTTTTATCACAATGAGTATTCTAACCAATGGTCTGTTACATATTTCAAAATATGTTCAGATTTTGTTTTGATCTTCTGTAATTGTAGAAAGGGAGCATTCAATATAACAAAATTATCTGTCAGTTTTAGATATTACTGTAGGTGCCACTTATCAAAGTAAGGAAATTTTCATTGTGGTTTACTGAAAGCTTTTCACCAGGAAGTTGTATAATTTCTTGCCAAATGTTTTCTCCACAATTTTTTAAATATATACTTTTCCTTCTTGTATGTTTTACTGTGTTACATATTTTTCTTTCATATATAAATTAGCCATGAATTCTTGTGGTTATAAACTTTCTTAGTCATAATGTTCCATCTTTTTATATATTGTTAGACTTGATCTACTATTACTGCATACAAGCATAACTTGAGAATATTTAGGAATTTCCTTGAAGTCACCACAAGAAAGTGATTATTGCTATAATGAAAGTCACATGATTGTGTTTCCTAGTACAAATAAAAGTTATGTTTTTGCTAAAAATATAACCTATTGCATGTGCAACGACGTGTCTAGAAAACAATATGCATACTTTGATTGAAAAATATTTTATTTGAAAAATAATAACCAGCATGTAAACCTTCAGCAATTCAAACTCTTTTTTGCTGATGGAGAGTCTTGCCCAATGTCTGCTGACTGAGAAGAGTGATAATTGCTAAAGTGTGAGGTAGGTATAGTAATTAAAAAAAATAATATATCAGTTAAGTTTGCCACATTAATGGATTCTTGCTTCCATGAAAAGATTTCTCGGTAGCATACCATTCAGATAGTAGTCTACTCAGTTTAGTACTTTCAAAATTAAACTTGATTCTCTTAGAAATAATTATTTTGTTGAATGTCAACAAGTCTTACCACATCTTCACCAGGGTTAGATTTCATCTGCAGAAACTACAACCTTTGCTTTTCATAGGACAGAATGACTCATTCATTTTTTTTTTTCATAAAATTGCAGCAGCCAGTTACATTTATAAACTCCATTTTTATTTCTAGTTCTTTAGCTTTTTTTACCACATTGTACTTACTTCATTCTCTGAAATCTAGACTTCAAATCATGAAGGTTGGAATCAACATCTTCCAAATCCCTGTTAATATTTACAGTTTGGCCTTTTCCCATGAATCATGAGTGATCTCAGTGACATCTAAGTGATAAATCCTTTCCAGAAGACTTCTAATCTACTCCTCTCTTATCCATCAAAGGTTTTCACTATGTATGTCTATGGCAGTTATAATCTTACAGAATGATTTTCTGAAATAATAATATTTAAAAATAAAAATGCTCTTTCAAATATACTGAAGAATGAAAGTCTCATTAACAGACATGAAAATATGGTGAATCTCCCTATATATCTGCTTCATACCTCTTGGGTATATTAGTGGACAGTAATATTTTGAAATGAATCTTCTTATCAGTACAGTTTTTAGCAGTGGGTTAAAAACATAATGTTAAAAAATTGTAAGCAGATGTGCTCTCATTCAGCCTTTGTTTTACCACTTATAAGCAAAGGCAGAGTAGATTTAGCATAAATTTTAAAGGCCCTGGAAATTTTAGAATAGTAAGTGGGCATTGGCTTCAACCTAAGTTTTTCAACTGCATTAGTGCTTCTTAAAAGAGTGAGGAAATCCTTCGAAGCTTTGAAGTCAGGCAATGACTTCACTCACTCTGACATCCCTACAATACATCTTCCAGAAGGATACCATTTTGTCTGTATTGAAAAGCTATTGCTTAGTGTAATCCCCTTTATCAATGATGCTTGCAGATATTCTGGATTACTCCTATAGCCTATCCATCAACACTGGCTACCTCTCTTGCTCTTTTATGATTGAAACAGCTTCTTTTCTTAAATTTTTTCTTCTAACTTTTCTTCTGCAGTTCTGTCACCTCTCTCAACCTTTATAAAATTGAAAAATTTTAGGATCTTGCTCTAGACTATGCTTCGGCCTCAGTAAATATTACTAGTTTGATCTTTCCACACATCTGAAACTTCTTTCACATAGCAATAAAGTTGCTTAGATTCTTATTGTTTGTGTACTCTCTAGGATAGCACTTTTAATTTTCTTCAGGAACTTTTCATTTGCCTTAGAACGTGGCTATTTGGTGCTAGTGTAGTTTTGACCTACCTCCACTTATGACATGTCTTCCTCACCAAGCTTAATCATTTCTAGCTCTCTATTTATAGGAAACATGCAGAATTTTCACTTAAACAGTTAGAGACCATTATAGGTTTATTGATTGGGCTATCATCAATATTATTATATCTCAGAAAATAGGAAGGAAGAGAAAGATGGTAGTGTTGTGGGAGGATGACTATTTGGTGCAGTGATCAGAATCCAAAAAATTATTAATTATGCTTTTCATCTTATGTGACTGTGTTTTCTGGCTCCCCAAAACAATTACAATAGACATCAAATATCACTAATCATAGACCATTAATAAAGATAAGAATGAAAATGTTTGTACTAATATGTGAAATATTAAAATGTGATACAGAAACAAAGTTGATAGACTGTTGGAAAAATGGCACCCACAGATTTGCTTGATGTAAAGTTGTGAATAACTCTCAATTTATAAAAAATGAAATATCTGCAAAGTACAATGAAGTAAAAACCAGTAAAACGAAATATTCCTGTATTCTATAAAGATAGTTGATTTCTATCTTCTATTACAATTTCCTTATTCACTTTGACTTAGTATAAGTTGCTCAATAAAATAACCTGAGGTGTATTCTCTTCTCAGCTTAGATTATATTCTTTCTATAAATACTTGATGAAATTAACTAGTAAAGGTATTTACACATGGAATTATCTTTGTGGGAATTGTTAAACTGTTTTTCCTTGACTCTACCTCTATTAACTGCTTTCTTCCTCCTTTCTTCCTATCTACTTTCTTTATCGAGGGAACATTAATTTATAATACTACATAGGTTCCAAGACACATATTCTCACCATTCTTGTCACCAAAGTTCCTTTTGCTATCCATTTGCCATCCTTTACCAACCAGTTGACCCATTCATTCAAATTATAGTGGGGAGAGGGGAGTAAGTGAAGGGGGAAGGACAGAGGCTAATGGAATATAGTAACAGGCAGTTTTATGGAAGGAAAAAAATGCCTCACTGAAAGTACTTTCACCAGCAAGTCACAACTAGCCAAAGCACTCTATGAAGACAAATGCTTCCTAATAATAAATTATTCATCTACTATTACATGGACTCTATCTCTGACTCATTTCTGATACCTGTGTGGTTCTGTATAAGTTGCTTAACCTCCTGATCCTCAGTTTTTCACTTATGAAATATTAGGTTGAATCATAGGTCAAGTCCAGTGCTTGTCTCATGAATGAAATGCTATAATCCTTATCTTTCTGAAATTTGTATGTTGGCAGCTTAAATAAACTGTAACTGCTGTGACTTCAAAAATTATTAAATCTTTAGAGTTAACATGCTACAGTATTTCTAGTTTGGTTTTTGTTTTTATTCTTCTGTCTGGTTGTGAGGAATAGAAACTTAGTAAACATTTTACACCTAATCTGAATTTGGTCTTTGTCATTATTCCAGTTATATTTAGTGTTTCAGATTACTACTGTGATAGACAACTTTATGTCAGGGCTGCAGTGTTGAAGAGCTCCTCACAATTTGGTTTCATTATCAAATTTCAACTGGCCCCATGGAGTTATCTCTGTCTTTAGACATCTTCCTTGTTGAAAGGTAGCTTTTGCCTGGTATTGGATACAAGGATGGAAAGTTTTAAGGAGAAAATTTGAAGAATGGTTCTTACATAATGCCTCTGCTCAGATTTAATAACCTCCCTGTGCCTAAACTCAGGGGTGTTGGGCTTTATCAAAATACCTGCCTATTCTCTTATATTAGATGAACTGTGACTCATGCTTTCTGAGAGGTAAACAAATGTACAGCTGCCTTGCTTCTTTTTCACCGAAAAATATTGTCTGTTTTCTGAGTTAAGGAATCAGATTGGGAACACTCTTCTGTGGCGTTCCCAGATGCACATGGTCAGTATGTTCATGTGCAATTTATATGCAGCGCTTGAACTTTGAACATATTTATATAGTCCTTCTTTAACCTCAAACTTTGTAAAAGCTGTTACACTGTGACAAACTGAGGGCTACCCCTTCTTTCTCATGGCATACTGGTACAGATCTCTACAAACTGTGTTTAGAGCTCCAAAGAACAGTAGTACATCACAACTGTCTCATTTACCTTTACGAAGTTGCTGAAATTTTAGTTATTATTTTGGTTGTTATTTTTTCTTTTCCACTTTTAATACTGGCTCCACAGCTTTCAATGTTCAGTCAAAGAGAAATCAGTTTATATGAACCAATCTCTATTGGAAGGTCTTAAAACTTTTGATATGTATTATCAGATGAACTTACCATCTCAGATCTCTGATGAAATAGTTTTATAGACTTTTGAAATTTTTCTTGGAAACGAAGAGACCCCAAAACTCTTAATATTTTGAGCTTAACCCTCATGATGATAATAAAATGTTATGTAGTTAAAATATATTTGATAGTAGGAAAGATGAAGCCAAGTGAGGATATGACCTGCTGTTAGTTACATAGACTGTTTCCAAAGAGCTTTTTATATAACCCAGACCTATAAAGTCTAAGATGTTCTTTTTAAGGAAATACTATCTAATAGTTTTCCCCTAAACCTTCTGTCTTTATATGCAAAATTCTTATCATTTCCTTGACATTCATAGTTACAGCAATATTTGATCTGAAACACTAGGTTCAAATTCTTCACTTCTCACAAAATAAATTTAAAAAAAATCTAATGTCCATAAAGGGAAAATTCTCATAAAATAAGCAGCAGGAATGTTTTTAAAAATCACATAGAGGAAATATTCGCATCCAAAGAATATTGCTTTAAACCTGAACTTATTATAATAAATAGCTTATGTGAACATGTTATCAATGATATTGAAACTTTTTCTTGTATTAAATAGAAATAAGTCAGTTTAAATATCTTTGCTATAATTTACTTTTCTAGAAAGTCTAGTTTTCCTTTTAATAAATATTGTCTAAGATGTAGACATGTGAAATTTATAATCTATAGAAGGCATAGTAATCATATAAAAAAGACTTAGTTCTTCCTTGAGACATGAGACAAGGATACATATAGATAATAGTTAACTGGCAAGATAGAATACTTGAATAGCTTAATTACCACCCTATTATCCTCTAAATCTTGTATATTGCTTTTCATGGGTTTACAACCAACTAGATAGTAGAGACAATTCAGACTTTCCAGATTAAAATGTTTATTTCCAATCTAATATCTTGTCCTTTAAGTGTAAATATTTTATCATTCCCAATTTTATCTCTCTGTTAATCTTAGCTTAAGTCTTTTGCATGACTCAGTTTCTTATTTAAATTATAAGTCAAGTTATTCTAAGCCTCTTTCTATTTATCTTATTTATATAGTGCTTTGTTGTATCTCTGTGACAATGTAGAAGATTAATTCCTTACATTTATCTGGTTGAAAAACAAACATATAGCTAGTGGAGAATAAAAGTAAGGAAAGAAAAAAGAAAGGGCAAAATAAAGAATGAGCATTATAAAAGATTAAAAACAGTCATCAAATTATATCTGAAAATAACAAATCTGAAAATAACAAAAAGACTATATACTGAGGCACTGAATAAACAAAAATATTCAAAAAACATGCTTATTGTTATTAATGGAAAACTTTCTAAAATGCTCATATTAATATGGGATCAGTCTTTCCAAAATGAGTTAAATATCAATGTAGAAGTTAAGGTCAATAAAAACCTTTGAGTCTTGAGAACTCTATAACCTTTACTTAAAAAATGCAAATCAATTTAAGTTAAGAGCAGTGAAGGCTTTAGGAGCTATTTATCCTTAACCGATTTTTTCACTCTGAAGCAATCACTGGTTCATCATTTATGGCATAGAGTAAGGAAGTTTGAGTAGCGTGATCCAAATGTCGGTTTATCAATAATCATAGCCTCTGGAAGAATCTCATCTTTAATCTCAGAGTAGAGATGAGACTATCCCTTCCCATCTGTTAAGAGTAATTCTAAGAAGCCAGAGAACCATAGGAAAGATTAAAAACTAAAGGAATTAAATACTGTTGGCACCTAGAGTTATAGGAAATATACAGTGAAATAAAACTTACGTACAGGTCTGTGGGTTTCTAAAGAACCTGGGACTGGGCTAGTGAAATGAAGAATAGAGCAGATAAGGGAACTCATGGCATAATTTTCCCTGAAGCCATAAAGAAAACCTGCACATGGAAAGAAGGTATGCAGCAAAGTTTGTTGTTTGACAGTATCTTTTATAATTACAGAATTCAAAGTAAGGGTGAGAACTATGACATATGTTTCTTATTAAGTAGTATGTTTTGAATTGGCAGACTCGTTATTTCCTACAAGTTCCATTCTCAGGATGATCAAAGAAGTTGCTCAAAGACAGGAAAAAGAGACAAGGAAAAAGGGGAGCAGGGAATAGGGAGTAGGGAGTGGCATGACCAAAGTGACTACCAAGTAAAGACAGTTCAAGTGGACTGCCCTCGGGAAAGGTGTAATGTTTCAAATCCCGGGAGTTTTCTCAGCAGCCCAGTCAATTCGTGCAGGTGTGCTTCTTGAGTCACCACAAGGTCTCATGCAACATAAGTCAACACACAATCCTAAATCTATTATGTGTAGTTTCTGTTATTCAGTACATCTTGTAATTCAAGAAAAAGTTGCAAGCGAATAAAAATACAATCAGATAAGGTAAAAAAAAAAAAGAACTAAATTATTTTATGACATAAGCTTTAAATATTAGAATTTAAAAGAATTATTACAATATGTTAAGGGAAAAGTATAAACAACATACCAGTTAGGCAAAAAAAAAAAAAAAAAAAAAAAAAAAAAAAAAAAAAAAAAAAAAAAAAAAAAAAAAAAAAAAAAAAAAAAAAAAAAAAAAAAAAAAAAAAAAAAAAAAGAAAGAAAGAAAGAAGAAATGAAATAGAGTAACAAGAAATATAATGAATCAAAACCCATCAACACAATAGATTGTCTTTTCATGGGATCAATATAACCAACATGCTCAAGTGAACAATGCCTGAGGTTGAAAACGTCAACAAAGTGGGCCAACCTGAAATAGAAAAATTTAAAAAAAGAATGAAAATGTAGGGATAAAACATTCAGAACTGTGGAACAAAATCATATAATTGTAATAAAAGAAGATAAAAAAGGAAAGGATATTGTTATTGAACCAACAGTGACTAAAAATTTCCCCAAATTATAACAGACAGCAAACCATACATCTTGTTAGCTCAGAGACCTCAGGATAAACAACAAAAGTAGACAGATAAACATATCAAATTTAAGTTGAAAGAAAATACAAAAAGACATCTAAAAGAAAAGGGAGAGATGTAATGGAGCCCTACAATCTATTTAGGACAAGAGCAAGAATTACGATGAACTTCCCACCAGAAACCATACAATCAATAAGAGTAAACTGATATATTGAATTTGCTTAAACTATAAACTTGTTATTTTTAATTCTACACATGGCAAAACTGTCCAAAGTTGGAGAAATAGTAAAATTGTCCTTAGACAAACAGAAATAAGAGACATCATCAAAAGAAATGTGCCCTGCAGCATAGTAAAGATGAATAATACCACTTAGAAAAGGAGATGAACACAAAGGAATAAATTTAGAGAAGAAATAAATTAGACTTATTTTTTTTCTCTTATTCTTAATTGCCCCAATAATAGTTGATATGTAAGTTCATAATAGAAGCAATGGATTTGGTGATTTTAGTGTATAGATGCATGAAATTAATAACAGCGATTTCACAGGAAATATTGGAGGAATTGGGAACATTCTGAGTAAGGCATTTCACTACCACTACTATATAACAGATATAGTAATAGTAAGTAGAAAAGACAGGTTTATTTTATCTGAACTTTACAAAGTCTAGGACAACTGTAAAAATTTAAAAATAATTGAAAGTGATATTCTAGGGAAGTGGATACAATGGAACCATATAAATGTTCACGATGTTCACTCAAATCCAGAAACAAATAAAATGAACAGCAAATAGTATGATAATTAAAATATACCACGCACATAGTAGATATTAATATAACCACATCAATAACCACTTTAATGTGACTGGGGAAAGCAGAGAGTAAGATTGCTGATATCTGCACACAGACCTATGACATATGAAAATAGCACAAAATAAAGCACAATATAAAGCATATGGACAACAATATTGAACTACAGTCATATAATCTGATATCACATTGACACTCAATATTTATATTAGTACAATATATGAATGCATTATATATTAGTGTACAATATACTAATAAATCAAAGTAACATATTCTACACCTTAGCATACACTTAAGTATACATTATTTGACATGTAACTGTTGTGTGTCAAACCGATTCAATAAAAAAGAAATAAAGAACAAATTGTCAAAGTGCATTTGAAAGAACACAACTCATTACAAGTTTTCTATGAGAAACAGTTTAAATATAAAGAATCATTACTTAAAAGTATCGTGACAGAAAATATTGTAGCAAACTTGCTGAGTTTAGTATATTACTAAATTCAAAACAAAAAGTCACCAAGGATAAAAAATAAGCATAATCATAAAGGGATAAATTTTTCATGAAGACATAACAATCTCATTAAATCAAATGAATCAATAATGAATAAGTTTATATGAAAAAATCACCAGGACAAGATGGTTTCACTGATCAATTTTATCAAATATGTAGAAAGAAATTATATCACTATTATACAATCACTTCTAGAAATTAGGAGATTTCTAGAATGATACTATCAATGATACTATCAATCCTATCTATGAAATTGGTAAATTTCTTGTACCGACATCAGAAAAAATAAACATTAAAAGAAGGGAGAACTATAAATATTTCTCATGTGTATTGATGCAAAAATGCTCAAGAAAATAATAACACATCATACATAAACAAGCATAAAATATGTGATGATCCAACTTCAAGTAAAGATTATTACAGGCAGACAAAGCTTATTTGATATTCAAAATTCATAAGACAGTTTTACCACATCAACATAATAAAGAGAAAGTATTGAATGATAATATCAATTATTATATAAAAGTTATTTGACAAGACCCAACATTAATGATAAAAAGAAAAACTCAGAAACTAGGAATAGAGACAAATTTATGCATGATCTATAAAAACCTGAAGCTAACATGGTATTTTGTAGAAGAAATTGGCTGTTATGCTACCAAATTCAACAAAAACATAATCTTTTATTATTCTGTTCAGTAACATATTGATCTTTCTAGTCAGTATAATAATACAATGAAAAATATATACATTGGGGAAGAAGAAATACAGCTTTATCTATTCATCTATGCCATTATTGTCTGTCTAGAAAATCCAAACCAAAAAAAAAGTAATTTTCCTGAACTAAAAAGAAAGTAAATCAAAATAAAATGCTACAAAAAAAAAAAAAAGCTGCTACAAGGCTAACTGCTTCCCTATACAATAGCAATGAACAATTAGAAGTTGGAATTAAAGTAAAACGAATTCCAGTTAAGTAATACTAAAAATAAAATGCACGGGTATAAATTTACGAAAGGTAAGAATTTTATGTGTAGGAAACTACACAGAAAGCCTGAGATGAAAGAAAAAAAAAAACCTCAAAAAGTGAGATATATACAATATTTATTAATATGAAGTTTCTATTTTGTTAAAATGTTCATTCTTCAAATTTGATCTAAGATTCAGTACAATATTAAATGTGTCAGATAGTTGAATTTCTGACAAGTGACCAATAGCCCAATGTTAATGAGAAAATCAAATAATGCATGAACCCAAAGGTTATATAACTTCTAATGAGTTATCAGCAATACCAGAAATGATTTTTAATAGGAAGTATAACTTCTATTTCAACATTTAAATGTATAAACTGCAAGTTTTACTATCATTCATGAATGCTTTATTTTCATTTTGAAGATGTATATATTGTATTAGTACTATGTGACTCACTAATGAAAACTGTCAAGAAGGTAATTTATAATATAAAGGAATGATAGATAGTCACAAAAATGAGTTAAAATTTACCATTTTTAATAATCTGCATCTCAATGAGGAATAAAAACAAATGACACAAAATTACAGTTTAATCTACTTGCTAACTCTGTATTGTTCTTCCCTTATCATTTTTTGTTTGACATTTATGAGAAAAATCGAAGTAACACCAATTTGCCTGAAATGATTATGGCAAAATAAGAAATATGACAAGTTTGAAGAATGAAGGTTTAATAGATCTTAATCAATTATGTAGGTATGCAACAAATCAATATTAAGCACAAAAAATTTTTAATCTAAAATAATTGTTGCATTAATTGTGTCTTGAAAAAAGTAATAAGGAAATATAGTGACTACAGAAAATAAGAGCATTTTCTTAATTGTGAATTAAAACAACTTTATTTGACAATTCCAGGTAGGTAGGTAGATGAGAAAGAGAAAGAGAGAGAAAGAGAGAGGGAGAGAGAGAGATACTGGTGCTCCGTACCTTCCATCGCCAATGATAATGAAAACATTATCAAGTATTACAAAGATAAATGAAAGTTCAATGATTGTGTAATCATCCTGTACCAGATAACATCTTAAATTTGTGCATTTTTCATTTTATCTTCAAAAAAAATCACAAATTTAACATAACAAAAAATTACAAATTTAACATAATACAAAAATAAAGAATAGGTCAGTGGAAGTAATTTTTATCAGAATTTTATCAGAATATGATGAATGGATATCTTAATTCTAGTTTATATCTTGCTATCAAAATATTTATTCTTTCTAATGACATGTTACTATTGTGATTAGAGAAGAAATAATAAACAAATAATAATAAGTCAAAAATTGTTATATTTATAGTAATTTTATTATTTTAAAATTTATTCATTTTTGTTGTTTAGAAATATATATATATATTATATCTACATCCATATCCACATCTATATAATATATCATAGTATTCCCCAGCATTCTCACACCACCATATCACTGGTAAACCATCATTTGATCTTATCTGCTCATTCCTTCCCTCCCCCCTCCTCCTTAGCATGTGCTTTAATTCCAGTGTCAGCTTATTAATTTTGATTTTTCTTGAACTTTTGTTTGTTTTCCCTATATCCCATCTTTAGGTGAGACCATCTGTCTTTTGTGTTTTTCTTTCTGGCTTATTTCTGCTTACATGATTCCTTCTAGGTTCACCCATGCTATCAAAAAATGCATCATATTTGTCTTTTTTGATTGCTAAGTAATATTCCATTATGTAAATACACAACTTTTCAATCATTGATCACTTTTGGGACATATGGGTTGTTTCCATACCATGGCTATTGTAAATGGTACTGCAATCTGAGTACATGTGTCCTTTTGAATCAATATTTTGGTATTTGGGTAGATTCTCAATAGTGGAACTGCTGCATTAAATGTTAGTTCCGTTTTTAGTAGTTCAAGCTCCTCCACACTTCTTTCCATCCTTTCTGGACCAGTCAGAATTCCCACCATCAGTGTTACAATGTAACTTTTTCTCCAAATCCACTTCAGCACTTGTTGCCATTTTTGTTTGTTTTTTGAAATGGGCCATTCTTACTGGTGTAAAATGGTATTAAATTGTCGTTTTGATTTACATTTCCCTGATTATAAATGATGTTGAGCATTTTTTCATATGCCTGTTGACCGTTCATATTTCATCTATGAAGAAATGTCTTTTAAGCTCTTCTCCATATTTTTGACTGGGCATTTTGCTTTGTTTTTTGTTAAGATAGATGAGTTCTTTGTGGATCTTTGATATCAGACCCTTGTCATTGCAGTGGAGTGCAAAAATATTTTCCCATTTTATTGGATGTCTTCTTGGTTTAGTCATTTTCTCTTTTGTTGTACAGAAGCATTTTAGTTTGATATAGTCCCAGCTGTTTGTTTTCCTTCATTTTCTTTTCATGTGTCCTGAAAGATGTTTTTGTGGTATAGGTCATGAAGTGTTTTACCTATGTTTTCTTCTATGTATTTTATGGTTTCAGGTCTTATGTTCAGTTTATTTTATCCATTTTGAGGTGGCTTTTGTGCATGGTGTAAGGAGTAGTCTAGATTCATTGTTTTGCATGCAATAGTCCAGTTTTCCTAGCACCATTTACTGAAGTTATGCTTGCTCCCACCTGTGTGTCTTGCTCCTTTGTCACAGATAAGTTGACCAATTTATATATGGTTTTATTTTTGTGCATTCAATTCTGTTTAGTAGTTTGTATGTCTGTTTTAGTTCCAGCACCATGCTGTTTTAATTATTATGACTTTGTAATAATTTTTGAAGTTTGGACATGTAATACCTCTTTTCTCTTCTTTTGATCAGGAGGGCTTTGGCCATTCTAGGTCTTTTATTATCCTATAAGAATTTCAGTAATTTTTCTTCTGTTTCTTTAAAGAATACCATTGAAATTTTTATTAGAATTATTGAATCTATAGGTTGCTTTTGATAAGATGATCATTTTGAAAATGTTTCTTATTCCAATATTTTGATAATGTTTATTCTTCCAATTCATGAGCAGGAGATATCTATTTAAGTCTTCTATTTCTTTTTAAAATGTTTTATAGTTTTCTGTATATACGTGTTTCATGTGTTTTGTTAGGTTTATTCCCAAGTATTTAATTTTCATTGGTGAGATTGGAAATAGAGTGTTTTTTTTTTTGTTTTGTTTTGTTTTAATTTCTTCTTCCAACACACTTTTAACATATGGGAATGCTACCAATTTTCAGGTGTTGATTTTGTAATTGACTACCTTACCAAACTAGTTTATTCTTTCAATTAATTTTTCTGGGTTTTTTTGGGGGTTTTCTCATAAAACATCAGATCATCTATATAAAATGGTATTTTGATTTCTTCTTTCCCTATTTGTATTTCTTTCCTCCTTTCCTATCTTTCTCTTGTCTGATGTCCAGAACTATGCTGAAAAGTAGTGGGACAAGTGGGCATCCTTGCCTAGTTCCAGATCTTAATTGAAATGATTCCAGTTTTTCCCCATTAAGAAGATAATCTCTGCGGGTTTGTCATAAATGACTTTTATTATGTTGAGATATGTTCCTTTTATTCCAGTTTTTTCAATGACTTTTATCATGAATGCATGCTGTGCTTTTTTGAATTTTATTTTCTGTATCTATTAATATGATCAGATGGTTTTTGTTGTTGTCTCCTTATTGTTGTGATGGATTATGCTGATTTGGGATGTTGGGTTTTGGATATTGAACCATCATTTTGTCTCTGGGATAAATCCCACTTGGTCATGGTGTTTAACCCTTTTTTATGTTTTGTTGTATTCAGTTTACCAAGATTTTATTTAGAATATTTGTCTTTGTTAATTAGGGAGATTGGTCTGTAGTTACCTTTCTTTGTGCTCTTTGGCTTTAGAATTAGTGTAATGTTTGATTCTTAGAATGCATCTGTCAGTTTTCCTTCTTTCTCCGTTTTTTGGAAGAGTTTTAGTGATATAGTTGTTATTTCACTTTTGAATGTTTGGTAGAATTTGTTCATTAAACTATCTGGTACTGGCTCTTGTTTTTAGGGAGAATTTTGATAACATTTCAATTTTGTTGTTTGTTATTGACTTGTTTAAGTGCTCTTTGGGTGGCTTTATAGCTCTAAGAATTTGTCTCATTCAGGTTGCTGTATTTGTTTGCAAATAAATTCTCATAATAATTCTAATTATCCTGTAGATTTCTGCTGTATCAGTTGTATTTTTCTCCCTTTTCCTTTATGTTCCTGTTTATTTGAGTTTTCTCTCTTCTTTTCTTTGTGAACTTTGCTAAGGTTTTTTTTTTTTTAATTTCATTTATTTTTTTTTTTGAAAAAAAGAATCAATTCTTGGTTTCATTCTTCTGGATTGTCTTTCTTTTTTATATTTTTCTACCTCCTCTCTTAATGCTTTGGGTATTTTTATCATGCTGAATTTGAGTTCTTCCTTTAACTCTTTGAATACTTTTTCCATGCACAGTTTGAATTCTTTGTCTCATAGATAAGGCAATTCTTCTGTGTCATTGCTATTGAGTTCTGGAAGTTGTCTTTTCTTTGGTAGTATTAGTTTCTGAAGGACTTGCTTGATATTTGTGTTAGAGCCATCCGAGGTCTGTTGCCAGTGGGGAACAAAGGGGGTCAAGGTTCCTGGGTAGCCCTCCGAACTGGATGAGCCTTGGAGGGTTATGGTGGCCCCACCCACCAGCGGGTGACTGCTGCACAAGGTAGTCATCTGTAGCCCGGATTGGCAGTTATGTTGCCCTCTGCTGGGGGAGGGGGGTTCGAGGGTGGAGAGCCCCTTCCATTTTGCTCTCACTCTAGCTAAACTTCAGAGGATCAAGAACATGTGCAACACAAACCCCATCATAGAACAGGTGAAAGATCATGCAAAAATCCAGCCCACAAGCCTGAGGTGGACACAGCAGATGGACAACCGAGAGAACCAGTGCATGCGAAACAAGAGAAACAACTATAGAGACACGATGTCATGATGCGCACCTATGCACACACCGGGCCTGGAAGACCTGGGACCTCATTTCGGAGATGCCTTCTAGGAGAGCAATGCCCCCTCCCTACACCATGGGAGAGGAGAGGAAGACCAAAGATGGGGTAATTGGTCCCACATCAAAACTGCAAACTGAGGCAGAGGAGATGATCTACAAAGGCCATTCACAGACACCTGTATTCATGGAGAAACTTCTTGACCAACACTGACTAGGGGCAAGACCCCCTATATCTGACACCAGAGCCATAAGTTAAAGCAGCAAAGCAGCGGAGATGAGATTGGAGAAGATGGCCTGCAACAAGAAAACATGGACAGGTCACAAATGAATACAGACTGGCTGTCCAACACAAACTAAAGACTGAACAGCTATCAGCAAGGCTCGCCTGGTTCCAACAACACAGTCCCTCACCCAGTGAAAGGATACTGCCAAAGAAAAGAAAGAGACTAACGGAATTAGCACAACTAGTAAACAACAAGATTGGGGTTTGAGAGAATGGAAGTGGCACCAGAGGGAGGAGGGAGGGGTGGTATCTCAAAACCACTTACAGAGGTTGTGATCTAAAGAACAAAATAAATAATATTTTTTAAAAAAGAATATTTGTGTTTATTTTTCTTTCTGCTGTTTGTTTTCAGGGCTGCTCTGTGCATTAGGCCACTGTGGCACTTGTGTTTATTGACACGGTTATTGAAGTCCTTTACAAGGTTGTGATTAATTCTGCCTTGTGCTTGTGTTGTAGTGGTGGTTAACTTCCTGGCTTCAGGTTGGCTCTTGTGAAAGACCTTGTTGCTCTGCAATCAGAGAGTACAATGGTCTGGTGTGATCTCCCTTCTTCCTTCTTCTGCCTATATATTTCTCTCTCTCAGGATGTTGGGGCTAATCTGCTTTTCCCCAATTCCCTGAGAATGTGTCCCTGGGAGTTATTTTGGTTGATTGTGGATCTGGGGCTTGTTATCTATCCCCTTTTGACAGAGGTATGTTCTCTCTTAAACTGTGGCTGCCTTTGGCTCCCTTGCCTGGGCCAGCAGTCCATGTTTTTTCGGTGTACACTGGCCCTGCTCCCTCACCTGGACACTTCCTCCCTTTACAGCTCTGACCAGAGATGCCTGGGCAAGTACACAGTCTCTGGATCACTCTGGGCCATGACACAGGGCTTCTATTTATGGTAATTTTAAATGTTTCATAAAACACTGATAAGCTCACAGTTAA
Organism: Uropsilus gracilis; assembly: GCA_004024945.1. Taxonomy (NCBI): domain Eukaryota; kingdom Metazoa; phylum Chordata; class Mammalia; order Eulipotyphla; family Talpidae; genus Uropsilus; species Uropsilus gracilis. The sequence continues at coordinate 22,369 of PVHY01012931.1, read as the reverse complement.
TATTTGATAAGATTTCAAATTTGGAGTTTTTTTGAAAAATGTATTTATTGAGCCGAAGATAGTGAATCTATATTTTGATGCTCTTTATATATTTAAGAAGGAATCATGGAAAGATAGGAAATTCAGGAATTATAAAGACCTGAATTCTCATCACAACTTGTTAATATTTAAGTCAATAATCATAACATGAGGAAAGGGGAAAAAAGAGATAATTTAGTCATACACTCTACTGAAGGGTACATCAAAATTTTGGATTTGTCCATGAAGATCCATTCTTCACATGGTGTTATCAAGTCCAAATTCCTCTGCCGTTCAATTTCATTTGTCTAAGAGTATGACTTCACATGATTTTTTATCAGGATCTTGGTGCAATATTTTTTCACTTACCATTTTATACCTAGAATTGGTAAATCCCTTGTGTTACATGATTTTTGTAGTTCTATAGTGATCACTTCTATTAGTTATCCTTTTAAAAAATATATTCTCTTCAAATAATCTGATTTCAAGTGGTTTATCTCTTTCCTGCTGGAACCTTTCTTGACGCAGTTTCATGGACACAAATATAAGACTGTTCTGAATTTAATAAATTGAGGGTAGTGGAAGAGAAATCCCTTGCTCACAATCAGGCATCAGGATGGAAGCAATTTAAATGAAAATATTTTTGAAGACTGAAATTATTATGAAACAATGGAGAATGAAGATAATCGTGACAAGAAATGCCTTGACTTCTAAGAGACTGTTACAAAAAAAAAAAAAAGGAGTGGCAAAGCTACTATCAGTTTTGCAGATAGAGATTAAAAACACAAGAAAAATAAATCAGGGACCTTAGCAAAGTTGATACAAAAAGTGTCGACAAGAAATGCTCATACAACCAAGGATTTAATGTCATTTAGTGCACAATACAGGGGTCTCTCTTACTGTATAGATCAATATTTTTCTTCAACTTTAGATAAATACAGCTGGGATAGATATTTCTGTACACTCAAGTCTGCCAATACATACAACACTCCTCACCAGTAAGTGGGGACTGTAAAAACTGAATGGAAATGATAAATGTGATAGTGGGGTGGTGAAAATGTCACAGTGATGATACGATTCAGAGTAAAGCTGAAAATATGACAGTGTTGGGCATGATATAAAATAACAACAGAGGATTGGAAAGTAGGGAGGGAGAGTTGGGAATGGTGTTTTGATAGGTGATGTGAAACCAGAATAAAGAACCAAAGGAAGTTCTTGAGTCATTCTTATGTCTCCATAATTACAGAATGTAAGAAGTGAAGACTGATCATTCAATTTACAATGTACAGCTGATGAGCACAGCACCACTGAACTGAGATTACAGCTATCACTGAAGTGAATGAGCAAATATGATGGTTCCCAACAGTCCATCATTTTATCTGGGACTGTAATTTCCTGATTCTTGACTCAATTGTGATAAGACACTTCACGTACTAAATGCCATTGAATGTGCTCTTTCTTTTTGCTGACTTGAAAAACTATTAGACTCTCTAGCTATGACCTGTTCAGAAAAACTAATCCCTGTTTTGGGACCATTCATTTTTGAACAGGAAATTCACATTATACAACAATCCCCAGAATTATTAATAGGTTTTATCTGTAGTGTTCTCTAATGGTATAGTCTAGAGATTGAAACACAATTTTCTCCAAGAAAGAGAAATAATGTTAGCATTGGTGTAATTATAAGACATTGTTGCAATAGACTGGCCTGAGTTATTTTTATCATTTTAATATTTTAACCATTTAATATTCACCAACAGAGCAGCTATTTAAATTTTTTTTTTATTATTTGTTTTATTTGACATTGTTATCTACCCCAGGGTTCTTCTTCTACCTTATCACTTGTGAAACATCATGTTAGTCTTTTGTTCCCCTCCCAGACCCTCTTTACACCCCCCCCCCCCAGCTCTACGCTTCAATTTAGCAGAGACTTAGCTTTAAAAGGGGGGGAAAATAAAACAGAGCATCTAGTTAGATAGGATAATATCCATAATGCACCGGTCACTAAATAACTTGATTATGAGCTCAGTACATCATATCCATTAGATATAGATATTTCATCTGATTCTATTACTAACAAAACAAAAAAACTTTTATATAATAGTCATAGAGATGAAAGTCAGTGACTGAGGAGTAATTCAATCTCCAAATCAGCCTACAAATTTGATCTAATCCATAATGTGATGAATTCTTCCTTTATTTGAAACATTTATTAAGTATCCACTATATTTCAGATACAATGGTACATATATATATAAACATAAATAGGAAATCAATTTAGATCATTAGAAAATGTGAATTCATTAATACCAAAAGCAATTATAAACTTTCCAGATGTAAAATGAATTAAATAGGTTTTAGAAACTAGCCTGGAAAAGTTACCCTTCATCTCAGAGTTGAATCGTATGACAGAGACTATGTCTTAACTCATATTTTAACATTTTTGCTCTTTGACACACTTCAGAAGATATTTATCACATCCTGTTTTTAGAAATCAAAGGTGTACAGATTTAGAAGTTAGTCTAGAAGCAACTGTTCAATATTTACAGAGCAGAGGTAGATAGTTAATCTTTTACTTTACACATAACTTAAGTCTCTTTACATGAAACAGTGCATTTCCTTCTAAACAGTTACGTTCTCCAGCAGGAATGTGAATGGAGTACTTCCATTCTCTCTCCTCTTAGCCAGAGAAGAGTTGGCTATTCGTAGCTTTTTCATTTTTCCAAATGCATTTTAATAATATCCTTTTGATTTCTTTAAAGAATGACATCGAGGTTGTTAGTGGAATTGCATTGAATATGTAGATTTTTTTGGTAGAATGGCCATTTTGACAATGTTAATTCTTCTAATCCCTAAACAGGGATGTTTTTCCATTTCCTTTGTGTTTGTTATTTTTTTTAACAATGTTTATTTATTTATTTATTTATTTATTATGTATAAGGCTTTCACATCCTTTGTTAAGTTTATTCCAAGGTATTTAACTTTCATTGGTACAATTGTGAATGTGATAGTTTTCTTTATCTCTTCATCAGACTGAATTTTTGCATATAGGAAGAATATGGATTTTTTGCATTGATTTTGTAGCTTGCTATCTTATTGAACTGGTTTATAGTTTTCATTAGGCTTTCTGTAGCATTCTTAGTGTTCTTTCTTTTTCTCCATATATATATGTGATTACATATGTGTATATATATATGCATATATATATATTAAAACTAAAATCACATCATCGGCAAACTGATAGTTTTACTACTTCTTTCCCTATTTGGATTCCTTGTATGTTCTTTTTTGGTTAATTGCTCTGGCTAGAACTTCTAGAACTATATTAAAAAGCAGTGGTGAAAGTGGAAGGCCTTGTCTTGCTCCCTATCTCAGAAGGAAGGTTTTTAGTTTTTCTCTGTTTAGGATGATATTGACTGTGAGTTTGTCATATATTGCTTTTTATTTTTAAATTATTTAAATAGTATATATATATATATATATATGTATATATATTTCACATCATTGTAGTCTCCAGGGATCACCCACCACCTCCATTCCTTTGTTAGCTTTCTTGTGACTTTTCCTCCTGAACTTTTGCTTGTTTTTCTTATGTTCCATATATTAGTGAAACCATTTTGTTTCTGTCTTTTTCTTTTTGACTTGTTTCTGCTAATATAATTTCTTCTTGGTACATCCTTGTTATCATAAATTCATCAAATTTGTCATTTTTAATTGATGAGTAATATTCCATTGTGTAGATATACCACATCTTTTTCATCCACTCATCTGTTTTGGGGGATTTGGGTTGTTTCAAAGCCCTTTCAATTATGAATAGTGCTGCAATAAACATCCAGGCACAAGTGTTCTTTTGTATTTACATTGAGGTCTCTTGGGTAGATTCCCAGAAGAGCAATTGCTGGTTCAAAGAGTAATTCCATTTTTATTAGTTTGAGGGTCCTCCACACTGCTTCCCATAGTGGCTGGACGAGTTTACAATCCCACCAGTAGTGTAAGAGTGTTCTTTTCTTTCCACATCCACACCAGCACTTGTTGTTACCCATTTTTTCTGATGTGGGCCATTCTTATTGGTGTAAGATGGTATCTCATTGTGATTTTGTTTTGCATTTCCCTGATTGTTAGTGATGTTGAACATTTTTGTGTGCCTGATTGTTAGTGATGTTGAACATTTTCTTGTGTGCCTGTTGGCCATTTGTATTTCCTCTTTCTCCCCATTTTTTGATTTGGGCTTCTTGTTTTGTTTTTGTGTCATATATTGCTTTTATTATGTTAAGATACATTCCTTCTATCCCCAGAAATTTGAGGACCATCATCATTAATGGATGTTGTACTTGGTCAAATGCTTTGTCAACATCTATCGATACGATCATGTGGTTTTTATTTTACTTTTTGATGATTTTTTTTATTACATTAATTGATTTTTAGGTGTTGGACCATCTTTGTTTCCCTGGGATAAATCCCAATCGGTCAGAGTGTATTATCTTTTTGATGCATTGCTGGATTCTATCTGTTAGGATTTTGTTGAGAATTTTTGTGTATGTGTTCATGAGGGAGATTGGACTGTAGTTTTGTTTCTTTGTTATCCTTGTTTGGTTTTGCAATTAGTGTGGTGTTGCCTTCATAGAATGTATTTGACAGTAGTCCTTCAGGGGAAAAAAAAAAAAACTAACAGAGAAAAGAATGTGAATAGACTTGTAGGGGTTAATTCCCAAAGTGATATATTCCGAGGAATTATGTTTTCATTTGTGAATGAAATCAGTAAATGGAATCAGTAAATGTGGGTAGTGTTGTCTGTTGGTGGTCTGTCCTTGCCAATTTGCAAATAAACTTTGTGCTTACCCATATAACAAAAGTGTGATCTCTGGGTAACTTTGTGGTTGGGTGGATGAACCCTCATTAGTTAAAATGAAAAGGAGTGTTACCTTCACCTGGTGACAGAATCATCCTTCATTGAGATAGGTTATTTTTTTCCTGGTCAAGTTGTTTTGGTTGACAAATCTGGATGATTATATTGGTTGGATTGTTTAGAGCAATCCTTTGAGAAATATAAGGCAGATGATATATGTAGATATATAGTTTTACTTTCTTTACTAAGAAAATAAATACTTAAAAAGACCAAAAGTGTCTTTTTTGTCTAAACAAATAGCAAATTATCAATTGTGCTAGGAAGCTGTAGGACACTCTTTAGTAAAGGATATCACTAATTTGCATCAAAATAACTTGAGAATCTAGGGGGAAATGCAGATGTAATACCCTACAGAGTAGAGAACAATTGTTGCAAAAAGAGTTTAGACTCTGAATATCACATATTCCGATATCTGTTTGTGATTTTGACCTTTGGTTCTGAGAAACTACATTTTACAATTACAATTTCTCAAAATCTTAAGCTAAGTTTCCTTGTCAAAAGGATAAAGTTCTAGACTTCTCTTGGAATTACTTTGAGGGTTAAATAAGAATTAAAATATAGAATAGGAAGTGTAACATTTAATATATGAGTCATTAATGTTAATTTATTTCACTTTCCATAGGATAATACACTTCCACCTTTCTGTTTATTCAATATGAAATGAAATTGTTTTAGTAAAAACAATCAGAGTCTTGAATTGGTCAAGTTGTTGAAATATTCACATAATTGACAGATTTTTTGAACCTTATAAAGTGGAATGTAGGTACTAAAAAGATTTTCTGGATTTTCACTCACCCGGGATAGATACGACAGAGGAGTAGATAGTATCCAGCAATACACATAAAATCAGGACCAATACAAGATAGAACTTTGACTCATAAGTTACAAAAGTTTGTATAGCTGCTTGGAGAAACTAGGGTAATTGGAAGTAGGTTTGACAGGAAGTTTTTGAAGAAAAATTTTTAGTCTGGTGTGTTAAAGAATCCCCTGTGAGAAACAACTACCTTACACTTAGTGGATTTCAGAATTTATCCAACACCTCTGACAGGTTCTGTGACATTGAAAAAAAAATCAATTTGGGCCAGGAAAAGTGGCTGGACTATACTTTTAATTAGATATTCTCTTACCTTTACTCTTAAATAATAGTGGAATTTTAAGATAATCAAATTTCTTAGAGCTCTAGGAAAATTATAATAAAACAATAATAAATGAATGCATAGAGCATGTCTTAATTAACTGTATTGTAGTGCAATACAATTTTAAAAACAGTTTTTGTATTTAGTATATATTGGAAATTTTAGAAGAATCTCCTGAGCAACATTATTAGAATTTATATTAAAAATGAAGAGATGATACTGAGAAATAGTGAAGCGATTACCAAATTAATAAGTTAAACTGTTAGAAGATACACTATTTGTGTGTCCCAGTGTGTACAATGGTTAAAGAATAACAGCTGCCACACCAGGAATAGCAGCAAAGTGTAGCTTTGTTGAAACACAGCAGTAGAGGCTCAAGAGAGGAAGCCTCCCCTAGCTCTGTCTTGTCAGTGAGCATACTGTGATATTTCCTGTTGCCCGACCAGGTATGAGGTGGTTGGGAAATTTTATTGGTGGTTGTTTTTGTTCCTTAATTGCCTTATAACTGGATCTTGCCTTGGATGGTGACAAACTCCACAAAACACCTGTTTTTCTGAACACCGTTTGTCTAAGATTATTGTTCCATAACTGTTTCTTTCCTGTCCCAAGTCCCTTAGTCTCATATGAGCTAGAATTCAAATAAAATCTATTTCATTCAGATTTTATTCTCTTTTATCTGTCCATTGAACTATTGATTAAAATTTGTTGATAGTCTACGTTTTACCAAGTTCTGAGATGGCTGCTTGATATGCTAAAACACAAAAATAATATGGTACAGATTTACAGAGAACTTATATTTTATATGAAAATACAGTTAGTAAAGAACTAATTCCAATATATATATGATAAATTTAATGGGATGAGATAATTCAGAAATGAGATAGTTATTTACTTTGCTTATAATAAAAGCCAAGATCAAGAATTTTTATTTAACAGATATTTATTATGGTGTGAATTCCATTATTGGTATTATCTTGGGAAATTATAATTCTAGCTATCTTATAAATTAGAAAGTGCTAGCATATGTGCAGAATAATCAAACTAAAGTCTGAAGGCATGCATCACTAACCCTTATCAGTACAGCTAGTAAGTAGGGGTAAAATATTTATCTCAAAAATTTCAGCTCATACCATTATAGAGATGTATGAGATGTTTTATCTCTTCTTGAAGAATATATTGTTGATGATCATAGATACTTATCCATTAGTGAAGTTGGGGCTGGCTATTTCAGAAGAAAGTAATATACCCGAAAACCTAGAGGTGAGAGCAAGATTTTTATTTTGGGCAGTACAAGTATTTCAGTAGTTATACAGGGTCACCTTTAGTGTGTGCTGAGCTGTGACACATTGAGACACAGCTTATTGAGACACAGTCAATGAGCAGGTCACAAACTGACCTAAGTGTGCCGCTATGGTGAGTGGACATGAGCATACACACTCACTGAAGTGGGTTCACTGCAAAATTACACAATAAGGTTTCCATTGTGGAAAATTAAACTACATTTTACCATTCTGTAGCTAAGTAATAAGTCCTCGAGGTTGGTATATATTCAAATCTTCATTTGTTCACACATCATTGGGGAGTACAAAGATGAGCAGAACAGAACTTCAGTGGAAAGAGAACAAACCAAGCTTGGGTTCAAAGTAGTCAAGACATTTTTTTAATCCTCTCCTAATATGTTTCCTCAAGTGTGTAGTGTAGGAAATGAGTAGAATGTATTTGTATTTTCAATATTTAAATATGCCAACATTGTATAAATTTAAGATGTATATGCTATGATTACATATCCATGGTTTGTTATGGGAGCCCATCTCAGAGATGAGAAACTTGTAATTTAAACCTTTTACAAGTTGAGCTCTTTGCCCCCTTGCAGGAGGAACAAACTGGGAGCTGACCTGAGAAATCAGGGGACCCTAGGGGCGTAGCTCCCCAGACCCCAGGTGTAGGAGTGCTGAAGTCATGAACTGCACCATTATTAAGAAAGATTTGGGAGCCCAGTCGTCAGATTCTTTATTTTAATTAAATTCTCTGTGAAAGGAATCATTGGAATGCTAGTAATGAGCTCCAGGTAAGGAGAACTTGATAAACTAGATAAGCTTTATAGCTAAGGAATAATCTTGGGTGACCTGTAACCAACTTAGTTATCATGATTCCCTAAAAATGATTGCTTAGGAATGTTTAGTAGTATCTAATGATAATCTATTTTCTGTTAAGATATTGATTTCTGTCTTCCACTGAGATATTGCCCTCACGTGCTCATGAAATGCTGATATTGCCCTCAAGTGCTCATGAAATGCTGATTTCTGTCCCTCACTGAGATAATGCCCTCATGTACTCATGAAATGCCTCTCCTCATGGAATGTTGAAGCAATTCGTTTAAACACTATATATGCGGCCTGAAAATCTAAAATAAACCAGCAGATTCTACTGCTCACTGAGTGCGTGTCTGTATTCATTATTTGCCGGCCTGTGTTTTTCCTGTCCATCTGAAACCTGGAACTCCGCGGCTTCTTCCTTGCTCGACTGGTCCGTGGCAGTTTGTGACATAGTTCATTAAGATGACATATCTTATTTACTGTATGATTAGAAGTTTGTTGCCTTACCTACCATAGAGACTGTTATTTGTTTTATGGTAAGAACATTTAAGAGATACTCTCTTAGCAACCATCAGTTATAACATATATTATTGCTAATTTTAGTCATCACACTGTTCATTAAGATGGCATATCTTATTTACTGTATAATTAGAAGTTTGTAGCCTTTGATCAATATATTTCAATGTTCCCCAAATTTTATCCCTTAATCATCTCCAATCTATTCTTAGTACTTATGAATTCAGTTTTTCTTTAAATTTCCTCATAAAAATAATATCATAGTTTCATTTTCATATGACTTATTTCACTTAACATAATGTCCTCAGTATTTATTTATGCTGCCACAAATGACTGATATCCTATTTTGTGACAATAATTTATATGTGTGTATATGTCAGTGTGCATATATATAATACATATGATATATATCATATTTTCATTACACATTGATACATTTTAGGTTGTTATGAAAAATGCTGCAATAAACAGGGGCATAGATATACCTTCTCAATAATATTCTCATGAATTCTTTCTGTTGAGTTCATATGGTCTGTTAAGTTGCTCATATCTACTCTTGCATTGTTGATTTTCTTTCTGAATAATCTATCCATTCTTGACAGTGGGAGTTAAAGTTTTCTACTGCTATTGTGCTATTTTTTTTTCATTTTATGTTTGCTATATTATACTTGTTATATTTAGGCACCTCTGATTTACAATTTTTCTTCTTATGAATTCACTTTTTATCAATAATAATGACATTCCTTATTATTTATGAATATTTTTAAAGTCAAAACATTTTTTGTGATAGAACTGTAGTTAGTCCGGCTATTTTTTTTCTTTTTACTTTTTAGAACCTTAGGGCTCAAGGGATCCCTAGCTTCAGCTTCCCAGGTAGCTGGGATTTTCTTTTCGTTAGCATTTCCTTGGAGTATCTTTCTCCTACCTTCACTTTTAGAGTATGTGTATTGTGAAATTAAGTCTTTTCTAAACAACATACAGTTGGAGCTTGTTTTTTTATAACAATTTTGCTAATGTGTGTATTAGAGAAATTAAGTCCTTCAGTGTTTTTAATTATTTTTATTTTCTTTCATTCTTTCTTTCTCTTTTGTTATCATCCTTTATGTGATGACTTTTGTTTTGGTAATATTCAATTCCTTATTGTATTCTTTTGTGTATCTCCTACAGGTTTTTCTTTTGTGGTTACCATATAGTCTATGCTAAATATCTTATAGTTTCTATTTAGAAATTAATTTCTGACTATGGGAAAATCAAATCACTTCTCTGTTGACTCTGAGGAATAATGTACCATCCAGTTTTTAAAATACCTTATTCTAGCTCTAAAAGATTTGAGATTTTATTCTTAAATGATGGTTCATTGTAATGAGAAGATCTATCGATTATCATAATTTGTTTATATCTCTCACTGTCCCAATATGTCAAAAGCATCCAAAATCACAATAACCTCATCAATGGTATATATTATTTTTTATCATGGACTGAGAAAAAGTTATTACTTTGAAATGAAGGCAAAATATTGTGGTTTCATTAGGAGGAATGATTAGGTGAAAAGTCCATTAACCTCACAGTCAGGAATACCCTTCTACACATACACACATTTACAAAATCTGATCGCATGTGCAAAATGATGATAGAAATTCTAAATTTTAGAAATTTTTTGTGAGAAAACATGAATTAGAAACAAAAATATTAAATATTTATTATCTATATTTTAAAAAATATGTAACAGGTACTGAAAGAAATTCAAAGGAGAAGTCTCAATGACAATTTGCATGTCTAATTACAGACATTAAATGTTAATCAAATTCAATTCATTAAAAAGTGTATACATACTATGTCTCAAGCATTGAGCAAGTTATTCAATATACAACATTAAACAAGATAAATAGTGCTTCTGTGTTCACGAAGAATAAGAGTCCTTATAAATCAGTGCTTTAAAGTGCTAAAATGAGTAAAATGAAATGTTTAAGAACAGAAATGTCTAATTTTTTTTCTAATGTGAAATTGTAGTTCAGTTATATAGTCTAATCAATCCCATATGTCTTGGAGGGATGCCTCATCCAGTGCTTTCTCAGTATAGCACATGGTAGAACGATTGTTTTATTTGTTGAAGTATATGTCAATGGATACTTATTTTTAATGAGCTGTACCAAGCATATGTGTAAAATTCACTACATTTCAGAAAATATATGTGCTTATTTATCCCAAACCTCAGCAAACTTATAGAATATTTCATTGGTTTAGAATGTTCTTTTGGTCCTTCTCTCTCTAATATGTCCATGTTCAACCATCGTTCTGATTTGTATTATTATAGATTATTTTTGTTTCTTCCTGAACTTGTTATGAATAGGAACAATTACATATAAAGATATCACACTCTATTCAATCTCACTAATGGACCTTTACTCTTATTTATTTATGTTCTCATGTAAAGATGCTATAAATATCTGAATATGTCATTTTATGAACATTTATTTCATTTTTTACCTTAGTAAATAACTATAGGAACAACTGGGGTGATTGAAATAAGTTTATGTTTAACATTACAAAAACTACCAGTTTTCCAAAACAGATAGCCTATTTGACAGTCTTATTATGAAGAATGAGAGATTCCCTAGTACCCCCCGCAACCTGCATGCTCTAAAGGGATACTGGCATTTGTTATTTAAGACAAAGTATACTCTTAGTGGAAATGAACTTTAATAGGATTAGTGTGCAAAGACAGAGAGAGAGAAGAAAGTATAGTAGTTTTAAATAAAACATCCAAAGTTACCTAACCCCTAATAGGTAAATGCCTAGTTGAACAGGTTTTTTCTAAAGTGGTGCTACTGACACTGGAAAACTTATCTCCAGTCTAATGCGCCTCCTGTCAGGGAACCACAAGAAAGGAACAGACAGGATCAGGCAAGTCTGGCATGAAAGAAGCAATATCAGAGTACAAGTAAAGGTGAAGACAGTCACTATTAGCCTCTCTACTTATCTTTCACTAATGTCTTTTCCAATTATCTCCACATGTCTCACTCAACTCCATGGATATCCTTCCAATGCCCCTTAAGTCCGTGGTGTATGTCCAACAGTGAGAAGCAAGCACACATTTTTTTTTTTCACATGTCTTTTGGCTTCTTGGTTCTCTGCATGTCCTTACAGTGGTCTCTTCAATTGTTCTTCTCTATGTATTTTCTAGTTTCCTTTGCCATTTAACTCCACCCTACTTTAGATGATACAGTTATGGAATCTCCCTTTTTAATGGATATTCTTCTCTGTAACATTACCAGTAAAGTGTGATACTTCCAGTTGCTTTTGCCAATATTTTATTACATTCTTTCTACTTTAAACTCTTTTCATGAATGTAAAAATAAACTTGATGTGATTTTTACCTTTGATTATTGAGAATTAGTAATTTTGAACATCTCTACATGACCTCACTCTTTATTCAGTTATTTTCTTATATGAAAAGTCTACTTAAATATTTCACTCATTTTATTTGATTATTTTTGTATTTTTGTCATTTAACAATTTATCTAGAGATGTGTATATGTAGTTAATATTTTAATAAATAAATTAAATGATCATAAATATTTTACTTTTGATAGATTATGGTGTACCACTTTAATAATAAAAGGTTAAAAAACAAATTTTATCCTCATAAACTTAGATATCTGTTGATTTTATTAAATAATTCATGAAATAAGGAGTGTCCCATGAAACAAATTAAAAGGTGCTGCAAAGAGTTCTATAAAATTGAAGTATGTTAAATGTCCATAAACAAATGAATGGACCAAGAATGTGACTTTATATATAATGAAATTATACTCAGTGAACAAAGAATATAAATTAATGCCATTTAATAGCAGCATGGATGGAGCTAAAAGAAAAATACTAAGCAAAATAAGTCAGAGGAAGATAAATACCAGATGCTTCCACATATATGTGGAATACAGAGAAATCAAACAGAAGATAAACAGAAGATAAACAAAGATAAACCTTGAAAACTGACCATAGATGTGAGGTACCTAGGAGAAGGGATGTTGAGGGAGAGATAAGGAAGGATGAAAACAAGAGGAAGAAGTCCACATTGAACTGCAACTATGGCTACCAGAAGCAGGCTGTGATGGGATGGGAGCAAACTGGATAAGGGATTCTAATGTGTGGTGGTTATTGGGCTTTGGAAATGGATATGGTGAAAAAAATGTACTTGTAAAGGTGTAAACTTTAAATTTTTAAGACATATGCTGTGATACAAACTACCATTATCGCAATAAATGTAACATAAAAATGGACAAAGAAAGAACACAAATGATAAGTTTCTTTTCTTTTTTCTTTTCTTTTTTTTTTTTTTTTTTGAGACTAGGTCTCGCTATTTTTGCCTGTGGTACTGCAGGCTCATGTTGCCCGGGGTACCACAGATTCAAGTAATCCCCAGCCTCAGCTTTCCAGGTAGCTGGGATTACAGGCACGCGCCACCACGTCCAGCTGTATTTTTTTTAAACTAGTTTTTGCTACGTGCCCCCAGCGGAACTCAAACCGCAATCCCTGACCCCTGCAGCAGCTTCCAAGGCTGCCCCTTACAAGCATGCGCCACCATGCCCGGCCACAAATGGCAAGTATTAATGTTAAAAAAAAAAAAAATTAAAGGTTTTAATAAAAACAGTGTGGAATAGGAAAAATTATTTCCAATTAGAAGAAAACAAGGGCTTTTTTTCATGCAGAGTACCTCAACAGTGCTGATCAAGAAATCTAGACTAGTTTGTTTTTAGATTGATTCAAGTTCCAGTTTAAAGATAAAAAACTATGCTTTTTCAATGTATTTATTTTGCTTTCCTCCCTGAGAAATATTTCCCATCCTAAGGTTGCAAAGAACATTTTCTTCTAGTCTTTATAATTGTATTTTCATGGTATAGCTTATAATTATGACATATCTCCAAATATCTTTTACTGTATGAGTTTCACCATGTTATATTTTTACAGTTACACTGACTATATTTTTTGCAAAAACTCATTCATTCAAATTTATATTTTTGTTGGCTACTGACTTAGATGACTGTAATTTTGTCAGTGTCCTTTCTAGAACACTCAATAAGATTGTGTTCTTATGTATATGTAGTTATCTGAGGTAGTTATACTAGAAAGAACAATTCTGTGAATCTACAATTATGAATATTTGTCAGTATGAAAGACTTGTCTAATAGCTAATTATGCTCATTTTTATTTCATGCTTCTCAAACATACTTCTGATTTTGAGTTACATTCCATTCTTGTGTCTGTCCACATGAGAGAGTGACAGTCATGCACTTGTGAGTAATCCTATCAATTAAGGACCTCTCTATTTTTATTTTGTAATATAAAACTATGAACTTAGTGGTTGGAAATTAATCTCATTGAGATGGCTTTTCTCACAGATTTTGGACAAGATCAGATCTTGGATCTGGATCTGGATCTACAACTTAAAGAAGAAAATATGAATTTTCACCTAAGCATGTTGATGAGAAAGTACGTATTAATATTGGAATATTTACTTAAAAATAATATCAAATTGTTAAAATAGAAAATCAGCCATTAACACATAAGCTTACTGATTACTTTTTATCCTAGATTTCTCACTGTTTGGCATCATAAAAATTCTACCCCTAACATTTTTTATGTAGGAAAATAAGGTAAGTTTTCATATAACTCTGAATTTAGTTGGCATTTAAAATTATTCTCCAGTCCTAGAAAGTTTATCTGTAAATTATTATATGTATTAAAATAAAAACATAAATGAGTCCATAAAATTTTGTTCCTAGAAATAAAAGATGAAGCCAGGAGTGGTGACAGTGCTCTTAGGCTAGGGATTACTTGTGTCCGTGTGTTTGAGACACCCCCAGACAACGAGACCTAGTCTCTAAATAAACAGGCAGGAGTGGTGGCATGCACTTGTAATGTGGTAGTGTGCCCTTGTAATCCAAGCTACTTGGGTGGCTGAGACTGGGGATCACCTGAGTCTGCAGGTTCAAGGCAACCCTGGGCAACATAGTGAGACCTAGTCGCAAAAAAAAAAAAAAAAAAAAAAAAAAAATAGATAATTAAATTTTTTTTATATTGATTCTCAATACAAAGGTGATATAACTAATTGTGGTTTTCAACAGATATTCTGTAACTGTTTGTATATCAAATAGATTATTTTAATTATAATTGACAAAGTTGAGTTGAATGTATGAATAAAATAACCTTAAATTATTTCAAATATGGATAATTCAAAATAAAATGTACAGCAAGTACATAACTATGATAAGTACATAATTTGTTTTAATAATTAAGAAATGCTCATTTCATTTAAACACATATATTTAAATTATAGTGTGCCTTTTTCCTATATATTTCTACAAAATGGATTTCAAAGAAGAGTGAGCAACTAATATAGAATCCAGCAACCTAAGACAAAATGATAAATTATCTGCATAATCTTAATAGAAAATTGTCTATACAAAACTCAGTCCCTTCTGGATATGCCTAATAATTATAAAATTAGTATAGGGTGTATTTCAAGTAAATTGTATATTGAGCTAAAATACTGCAACCTGTGTTTCATTAGCATGGAGACTGAACTGTGTAACACAAAGTCTTGGAAGTTAGCATTTAACAAGTCAAGTTTCATTTGAGAAGAGCTCCTGCCCAAAAACACAGACTCATGTTTCAATATATATAGAAGATGTAACCAGATCCCTTAATACAAGAATGGATGAATAGATCAGTGAAATAGAATCTGTCCTGAGAGCTAGTTTGAGAATATATTCTTTGATTTTAGGTTGGCTAAAATTACTATGCATAAATGAATAGAACCATAATGTCAGGAAGATATAAAATCATATTAGTATAGAGATAGTAATGAAGCAAAGTAATCCCACAGGATATTTTTATGTAGTTACTCTAGTAATTTTTGTAATCACTGTAATTTTGTGTGAATAGTGCACAGGCATATTTAAGGTAACTGGGTACAAATTAGATTTGAGACTCTATTGAAATATTTTAAGATTTGGGTTTTGTACTCTTTACCTAAATATGTAAGCAATTTTAACTTTTGCAGTTGATATTTAAAGGGATTAGCAATGTGAACAGTGCAAACATTACTCATTACATGTATTTAGCTTAACAAAGGATTCATTAAACAAAATATTTTGCATAGAAGATTGTATCCTTCTGAGGCAATCAAGCTCTTTGGATTTCCAAGATTCTGAGGTCACTGATCTGAATAAATCTAAGTATTAATAGTACATGGGATTACTTTTGGACCACTCAGTCTCTCTGGTTGGTGAGGTAGCTGGGGTGATGAAAAAAAAATAAATTATTTTTGCTGAATAAATTCAATGTACTTCCCAAATATAAATATTTCACTTACCTGCCATTTAAAGGTAACTTCTGTTTAAATTTTTATCCAATAAGTGATAATTATTCCCTAATGAAGAATTGATTAGGAGTGTATGAAACTTCAACAGGCAGTGACATGCAAATGATAAACTAAGTTCTAAAGTGTGTAACTCTGGATTCCTAGAGACTGGCAGATCCAGTGGATGATATACTAATAATTTTGTAATCTTGTGTCCATTTGATGCATGTTTAATTAGTAAAATCCTATAAATCTAGTAAAAATAAGCCTTGCACGTTGTCTCAAATATGCATCTTCCCTCTTCCTTCACTGTCTCCATGCTCTATGGAACAATGTATTAGATATTAGGTAAATATATTAAGATATTCAACCCTTCTCTAGCTTAATTTTACCCTTAAGTCAAACTCATTTCCATCAGCTCCATCTCCAGCTCCACCCATCAAGTTCATGCCCAAACTCCTATCTTTTTTAGCACTTAAATTTTCATTGATTACCTTTGTTTCTCTCTTCATCTTACACTTCAGCTCTTGAAATTCTTCCTTCCTTGTGATATCTTCCACCTTGATCTCAACTCTTTCTTTTGTGATATTTCTAAAAAGTAGCACAAGATATTTTCAAATCAATCATTTTTGTACAATCACTGGACCCTTGTCATCTATCGCATCAGTTTATACTATGCAAGTCTCTTCTAATTCATGCACCAATGACTGTGTCTCCAGTCTACCTTCCCTTTCTGAATTCTGGATACCACTCCAGAGATGAGTCTACAGGTAACTCCTCTCCCTTTGTGACTGTTAGTCTCTGAAGATAAGGGTGATAGAGTGCAAATAAATTTATACCTTCAGGCAATGGTTACTCATTCCTGCTGGTCATTCAGAGATGTATCTTTCCCAATGTAGGGTGATTTGTTCTATTTCCATTTTTTTCTCCATGCTTTCCAAATCAGCTACAGGTGTCACTTTAGAGACAATGATTACAGGTAGTAATCTCCAAGTTTTTGAATTCTTGTAATCAACCAGAAGAAGCCTATTCTCAGAATTCTTCAAAGTCCTTAGCTGGGAAGAACTTTCTCCTAGGAACTGTGTCAACATTTCGTAGGTCCCAAAAAGCTAAGTTTAAACTATTGTTTCACAAGTCTCTGAGTTTGTAGTTGCTTTTTTGATTATTTCTATGGTATCTCTCTGAAGAGGTATTTTGGGAAAAAAATGAAAGAGTAGCAATTGATTAAAAATGTAATGAATATAAGCAGAGATTTTATATCCTTCTTTAAGAAAGATTCAGATGTTGCCTGCCTTGAGCACCAATGCACAGGGATTGAACAATGAACTAATGAATGATCTGGAGCCCTTTTGTGGGCATACAGTAATATTACTATTTTATTTTCAAAGATAAAAAAATAGGAAGAACCCTCAGACTTCCACTGTTAGTGTTCCCTTTTTGCATATTCAGTTTTTTTTTTACTTCTTTATCCAATCGAGTATATTAGTTTCTTCTTTCTTAAATAACAAACAAAAAAAGAAAATAATATATTCTACAATTTGTGTGGACCCTAGCAGTAATTGTTATCTGTAATGCTGGGTAGAGTGTAATGCTGTATGTGTTCTTGCATTGGTCTAATCTTGGCAACATCAAGGGGTTTCATGATTTATGGAGTCAACCTTTAACTTTGTTCTGGAAATTTTAACAAAAGCAAAATTCTGAGACAGAATGAAATCTTACCACATACTGCTTTCATATCTTTATGTGTACATATATATATATATATATATATATATATATATATATATATATATATATGGAAAATATTTTTTAAAATATAGATTCAAGGTGGTAGTTTCAGCACTGAAATACCACATCTTAAATGCATATTCAGTACCAGTGATGAGGATATAGCTAAATTCATCATGTCAATGAGTCTTTACATGTGCTCGTCTAAAATCCTTGCAGAAACAAGCAAATCAATCGAGGGAGAAAGAATTTGCAATTCTATCATGAGCGTCTTGATACTAAGTTTGGACATATTCTCACATGTGGACAGGTTCTATTTAGACCTGTTCTCACCAATCTTTATTTTAATATACATGCACAGGCTACATAATTCATATACATTATTATACTTTATATTAGTAAAAACTCATGAATCAATTACTATTGCAAATATAAGAAATAAAAATAATTATCACAAATAAGAAGAACTGCATCTCAAATTGAGTAAAATGACCCCAAAATCCAAACTATTTGGTCAAGAAGTCCAATTAAGTTCTGCCTTATTTCCAGTATTTTCTATTATACCATAGGACCAGGCACAAGCTTAAGAGAAGGAAGGAATAATAAAGGAATTGTTCATTTGGATCTAATGAAGTGATGAGCAATTTGGTTAATTAAGTGAGGAATAAAAGGAAACATAGTCATCAGGAATTAGAAAATGAATTATGAAAAGAAATCCTTAATAGCCAAAGATTCTACAATTGTCATACCCATTGTATAATATAACAAGTATTAGCTATGGCCTCAGGACAATTCAAATTCAAAGTTCATTTTTTCTTTATATATGTCTTGCCTTAAATGAATCCTCTCTGTACAGCCATTTCCCCACCACTATCTCACATGACTATTGTAAGGAACATATAGAGGAACTTTGAATCCACCTTTTTTTTCACTCCCACCCTGAAGTCACCTTTTAAAATCTGAACCCAATTTTTAAAATTCTAAGTAATATGCTATAATTCAATATGAACCCAATTCCCTGTATTTTTTACTCCTATAAGTGGATTTGTAAATTTTCTCATTTTAATAAAAGGGAAATAGTCAGTCATTTTTTTATAGAAATTAAGAAGCCACAAGGAGACATGTCTCATCACTATTTCTTTTGTATATATTCTGTCCTAGAGGTTTGCCAGCTAGAAATCAAATGGTCAGAACATGACTGCACTAGAGTAGTGCTAGTCTCTCCAAATGCAAACTCCATCTAATAGGCATTTTGGATGTTCTTTGTCAAGCAATCTTATTTTCCAGAACATAAAAGTGTCTTCAACTACTGAGATTGGAGACCTGAGGATTTAGTTTCTATTAAAAGATTTTCACCAAATGGAGAAACTTTCCTGATTTAAATGTATATCAACAAAAATGATGATTTTACACTTTTCAGAAAAACAACAGTCCCAAAAGCTTTGTGTATTTCCAGGGACCTTAACAGAAGCTAACGGATTTATAGTCTCATTAGTGCCTGAAGCAATAACTCTTGAAATAGGTAATTTTTTTGCTGTGGGGCCACAAAACATATGGGAATATTGTTCTTGAATAAAGGACCTGGCTGTCAGTGTTTTCAAATACAGCAGTTAATAAAATAATAGATTTTCTCAGAGAAATTAGCTCATTTGCTTTTTAACTTCTCACCTGCATTGCACCATCAGAAACATTTGTCACGTTAAGTAGCAGAAAATGTTACATAATGAACTGGGAAATAATACAAATCTGAAATATTATATCAATAATATAATATTAGTAATATCAAATAATATCAAATAATAGTTTGATCTTCATAATACTTCAGATACGATTCTGGATTTTACCTTGATTTGCTTATGTTGCTCTTGCTGTGAGAATCTGTGTTTG
Source organism: Uropsilus gracilis (assembly GCA_004024945.1). NCBI lineage: Eukaryota > Metazoa > Chordata > Mammalia > Eulipotyphla > Talpidae > Uropsilus > Uropsilus gracilis. Next base: position 2,719 of record PVHY01012931.1, on the reverse strand, counting down.
TGGTATTGATTTCTAAGTTGTATACATAACTGTAATTTTGGATGTACATCATACCTTCATATATACACGTACTTCACACACCATGCACCAAAACCCCAGAGTTACTGTCATATCCTCTGCCTCCCCTGTCCTATACTCCCTGCCCCCCAATTACCTTTGGTTTTGAGTGTATTTTTCATAAAATCTAAGAATTATTTTGCTATGTGTTGTGCAACCATGCCAGGCCAAGCAATTCATTGTTGACTCGGGCAAAATGAAGAAGAGACTTGGAGTCTTTATTTTAGATTCAATATGCCTTTATTCTGAGACAGGGGACATCGTACAACATAAGCAGGAAGACAGAGAGAAACTCTAACTCTGAAAGAGGCAAGCAGCAGCCCATCTCTTTCTAGGCCTCCTTAACACTGTTAAGTGCCCCAAGCTACACAATGGAGACACTTGCAAAAGCAGAGCCCATTTGTTGGTTACTAACTTCTCAAGGTTATGGGCTCTTGTGTGGAAGGTGGGAAATTACCTTATTTTAAACCATTTCCTTTAAACTGTGTTTTGCCTATTTCTTTTCTTTGGTTATTTGTATTTCACATGTAAGTGAAACCATCTTGTAACTATCATACACTTTCTGGATGATTTCACTTAGCATAATTACCTCAAGATCCATCCATTTTGTTCCCAAAGTCACAATTTCATTTTTAAAATAACTAAATAATATTCCATTGTGTAAATCTTCAAAATTTTGTTTAGCCAGATATCTGTTGGTGGACATTTACTTTATTTCCATAACTTGGTTATTATGAAAAATACTGTTTTAAACACAAGAGTGTGTAAATCTTTTGATATTAGTGTTTTCATGTTCTTTAATACCTAGTAGTGGTATTGCTGGGTTATGTAGTATTTACTTTTTTTTTAAGGTATCTCCATACCATTTTCCAGAAAGATGAACCAAATTACATGGTCACCAACATCTCTTTATGGTTTTGATTTGTATTTCCCTTATAATAAGTGATACTAAGAATTTTGTCATGTATTTGTAAGCCGTATTAATAGTTTCTCAGGAGACATAACAGTTTAGGTCTTTTGGCCATTTTTAAAAATTGAGCTGTTTATTTTTGTTGTTGTTGATTTGATTGAGTTCTTAAAAATTTTGTAAATGAAACCTAAAATGTCTGTGAATGTAATTTTGTAAATGAAACCTAAAATGTTACCACAATGTCTGTGAAAATATCTTCTCTCCAGGTTGTAGATTGCATTTTTTCTTATTTTGGTTTTTGTGGTGATTTGCTTTGTTACAAAAGCTTTTTAGTTTTATGGAACACCATTTGCTTATTTTTGCTTTTATCTCTCATGCTCCTGGTGCTATGTCCACAGAGGTATCTCTGAGTTTAGTGTCTAGGAGTATATCACCTATGTTTTCTCTTAAGTATAGGCTTAAGACCTTGTATCCAAGTCTTAATCTACATTGAATCATTTTTGTGTGTGTGTATGGAACATTAGGATCTTGATCTTGTGGGGTTGCACCTCCCCTCCCACCAGTAGCTGTAAAAATTTCCCAACATCACTGCTAGAGACTTTTCTTTCTTCCATTCATAGAATTTTTTTTTATTCTAGGATTTAGTGTCTGCTCTAGTTTCTGTGTTTTATCTTATATTCTGTCTATTCTATTATTTTAGTCACTGTTTCTGTTCTATTAAGATATTTTGATTACTCTGACTGTGTGCTCTATAGTTTGAAGTCAAGAAGTGTGATACCTTCACTTTTTATCTGTCATGACCATTTTAACAATTTTTGCTTTTCTAACACATGAGATGAGACATCTCTTTATTTCTTTGATTCTTCTTGTATTTCCTTTTACAATGTTTTATGGTTTTCAACTCTATCTTTATCTCCTTTGTTGAGTTTACTCCCAAGCGTTTCACCCCTTTTAGTGTGGTTGTATATGTATTACTTTTAAAAATATCTCTTTGTTATAACTCATTACTTCTTTTTAGAAATACACCCAATCTCCATGCATTAAGTTTTTATTATGCCACTTTACTGCTCAATGTTTTCTTAGAAGCATTTTGGTAATTTTATACATTTTCTCTATATATTATTATACCATGTGCAAATAGTGAATGATACCTTTTGTAAATAGTGAATTTTACTTCTTCTTTTCTAATGTGAGTCCCTTTTGCCTTTTTCTTGCCTAATTGCTCTAAATAGAACTCCCAATACTATGTTGAACAATGGTAGTGAAAAGGGGTATTTTTTACTCACTCCCAACCTTGAGGAAACTGTTTTTAGATTTTCACATTTTAGTATGATGTTTACTGTGGTTTTGTTATATGTATGTGGTATTTATTTGGTTGAGGTGAGTTCAATCATTTCCATTTTATTGAGAGGTATTTTAAACTACAAAAAAAGGTGTTGAATTTTGTTCAACACTTTCATCATCTGTTAAACTGATCATGCATTTTTTATTTGTCTTACTGTTGGTATGGCAAAAGGTATTGATTGCCCTGTGTATTTGTTTTGTTTTTGTTTTTGTAACCATTCCAATTAAAGTCCGGAACCAGGCAAGGATGTCCACTCTCTCCACTCCTTTTCAACATAGTTCTGGAAGTCCTAGCTAGGGCAATAAGAGAAGAGAAAGATATAAAAGGAATCCGAATAGGGAACGAAGAAATAAAGTTATCATTATACGCGGATGATATGATTCTCTATGTAGAGAACCCAGAAAAAT
>PVHY01012930.1:27164-42800 GCA_004024945.1 Uropsilus gracilis | reverse complement strand
CTCTCTACAAAGCAGGCTACACACTCTTCATTAGCATTTTCACTGATCACCTTTACCATTGATATGCAAAAGCCAGCCAACTGCTCTCAGCTCCAAAAACTGCAGAAAAGAAAAACTTTAAAACACAGTTTAAACTTTCCATTCGTGGGTTCTTACCACCATCCTCAGCCTTTTTTAACCAAAATATCAAACCAAGACTTATCAGTGCAGTGCAGACTAATTTATTTCTAACAAAGTGATTTCTAATTATCCTACTAACTACAAAAGAAACATGTAAGACTCAGAATACTTCAACATTGTCCAAACCCTTTCTCAGTATTGTCCAAAGTCCTTTCCCAGATTGCCCCAAATATCCTCAGTCTCTCAGTCCTAATCGTCTCACCAATGTCCAGTCAGAGTCCATCTCCAGACGCTTGAAGACATGTTCCTTTAAATGCTCCTCGTTGTCTTCCACGCTGTCTTCTCCTTGTCACCTTCAGTCAGCAGGAACTCCATGGTGCCGAACCAGCAAAGTTCACTTTCTTCTCAGGCCTAACTTTTGCACGGCCTCTTTCAGACACAAATCAAACTCAGCAAAGCAAACTCCAACACGGAGTTCAAATCTGCAAACTCCTTAACTGCTTTCAGCACACATGCTGCTAGCCTGGGCCAGCCGAGGGTTGCAGGCCCTCGGTGGCCACCTGGCCAAGCTCACATGGCTCACATCTTTAGAAGATAGCCGATTCCCATGTCCTCTCCATATTGGAATCCCAATCCAATCGCCTAGAATCAAATCGAATCCTCCTCTTTGTTTGCACACCCTTTATATACCCTCATTTCCCGCCTTCCAGGAAATCTGTTACACTTCTTTCTTCCCCCTGTATCCCCCTGAAGGGAAATTCCAGCTAAGGTCATTCCCCCATTTTAACATTACCTGTCCTTGAAATCTGCAATCTTAAACAGGAGACAATGGGAGGGGGGGGCGCACCCTATCATTTTCACCATTTAATACTCTCAGGTATAGGAAAGGGAAATAAAGTGAGACAAGCAGCTGAACCCAGATGTCCAACCTGAGAGTCCAGTTGTCCTCCCTGAGGGGCTAATGGTCAAATAAGTCTTGCCATGAGCTCCACCCCAGAAAGTTTTAATGTTTGTTATTTTACACTAATGTTTAAATGTTCAAAATGGGTATCATCGCCTTTAGAGAAAATTAGGCTTAACCACTTATAACTAAGTAGTGATATAGACACGAGCATTGCTAGTCATGTTGGTCCCAGCTCATGCACCCCTGTCCTCCATTCCCTTTCAGTTTGGTTTCAAGGGTATGAAGATTTCATATATTTTTAAAAATAATACAAAACAGATCAGTTTATTATGTATATAACTTATTAAAAGACGTTGAAAGACTAGCAGAAGCAATGTTAATAATCCTGAGAAATGGTTTCTGCTTATGAGAAATGGTTTCTGCTTTTGAAGGAAGACTACAACCCCATGAGGATGGTTAAGCTTTGTGAGGACTGTTTGTAGGGGTGGGAGTGCTCCCTGGTCAGATTCTATATTCACTGACTCTAGCTTTGCCTCCTGTGCTGTCTGGATTCATATCTGTCTGCTGCTGCTTTCCAGAATACCCGCAAGAATGACACTGACATAGGAAGACAAAGGACCTAATAGGTAGAAACTAAATCCGTTTTGATAAAGAACTACATGAGATTGATGTCACTCATTGGAAATTGCAAAAAAATGTGACTATTCCTTTACCCATAGAAGTACTGGTTTTTGAGACTTACAGGTACATTATTCATAGATACAGTGGTGCCCTACATCCCCATCCTTGGTTTTGCTTTCCAAGGTTTTCCATGGTCAATTCAAGTCTGAAAAAAACAGAAGCTATTTCAAGAGAGAGACAGACTACATTTACATAACTTTTATTACAGTATATTGTTATTGTTATCATTTTATGCCTAATTTGTAAATTAAACTTTCTTCATTCATCCATATACTCTATATAATATATACATATATAATATATGAATACATATGATAATTATAAAATATACTATATAATATATAGGACATTAGATATTATATATATGAGACAAAAACAGTACAAGTTCTCAATGTTGTTGAGAGGTTCTTGGAAACTGTGACTAAGTCAAACAATATATAACAAAAGTGGTAACATCCTCTCATTCATCATTGGCCAGAGTTGTTTTTTCCTCTTGAACATTTAGCTGAATGACCTCAAATGAAAGGACTTTATTCCAATATCTGCTGTCTGTGCAGGCTTTGATATTATCATGGTTTCAGGCATTCACTAGGAGTCTTGGCCATATCCCTTGAGGATAAAAGGGATGCTGTATGTCATAATGGAAGTTTCCGTTTCAGTTCACTAGTGCTCAGAACTCTAAAACTTTGATGACTGATAATATATCCACTTCAGCCCTCTATGTTAGAGTGATCAAATTTTCTTAAAACCAGAAAATAAGTACTCTGAACCTGTTGAACCATGTAATCAAATGAAAGTCTAATCCTGAGCCCCTGTGTTTCTCATCCAGTTGATCACTGTTTTCTCCTCCTCCTGTCCTTTGCCCTCTTAGTCATGAGCCCTGACTCCAAATGACCTTTAACTTACTCAAAACTCCTCTCAAGTGACCAGGATTTGCCATAGGCTCTGAAGGTAAACTTGAATAGAAAAATCCCCAAAATATTTTTACAATGATGGCAATAATCAAATTGTACCTTTCCCACTGATTAATCCTCTTTACCTATTTTTACACTGCAATGGTTTAACAATTAACAGTGATATCTCTATGACGTTGACACTGCCGACAGATACAGAATGCGTTGGTATATGGTACATTTCCTCTTTATCATTGTGTAATGCCTTTGAATAGTTTTGAGTAACTGAATGAATAGGCCAAGTTGGAATGTCTTGCTTCCTTTCTCCAGTGGTTAACTTGTCATTAGTCATTCTTTTATTGGGCCTTTCCCTACCATTTTGATTTCATTTCTGATACTAAATCATCATAATTATTTGTCTGCACTACTATATCATAAGGTCAAAGTTAACCTATATTTTCCTATAATGCATCTGCTGTACCATTCTGCCCTATGCTGTGCCTGGCATGTAGTGGGTAATCAGTTTATTAAATTGAACTAATTGGTCATGAGAGTTCCTTGATTATTTTAGTCAGATACTAGCAAGTGAATATCAACTATCAATTAGTCTAACATGTACTCAAACATTTTACCAGTTTCAAAGATAGATAATTGTAAACTATATAAAATGATAAAATGTGATAGAGACATTATGTAATAAAGAGATGTCCAGGTCATCTGTAGGCACACTTCCTAGGAAATATTCTGAAAAAGGACTTATACTTTTCCATTGTTTTATAATTTTAATAGATTTAATATTTCTTTCTTTTGAGCAACACTAAGCTTGAATACTAGAGTTGGCTTTTTTTACCCCACCCTAGCTGCTGTAGCTGATGAATCATAGAAACCAGGGAAGGGAAAGACCAGTGAAATCATCTGGTTTATCTCCAAATTAGGGAGTGGAACACTGGGATTTGGGGAAGACCAACTTCTCATTTGAAAAGGAGAGAAAAAGCCCTGCAGCTCAGTGGATTCCAACAACTCACCCTTTTTTTTTTCCTTTTGTTTTCTAAAGATACTGAGATCTACCCTGTTAGAAAGCAGTCAGGAATGCTTATCACCAGTCCCAGGAAATCCAGATGCCAAAGTTTTAAAGAGTTGAGCTAGAATTCTGCTGAGTAGTAAAACTGGAGTATCCATCTTTAAGTGTTTAACTGAATCATGCAAAATTGGAAACGATCACAGCAGCATCTAATACATGTAAAAGCTAACAAAGGTATTAAAGATGATGAGGCTAAAATACCCAGTTAACTAAGATGGAGATGTTAGGAAACTTTGGCTATAAAAAGGCATCTCAATTCATTCCTCTCTCAATTTCATAGAATCTCTCTCACAGAACTCCCCTCCCTCCCCCCACTAAAATCTTACCTTCCTCTTCTTCCTCCACCTGTTCTCCCATCCACCTGTTCTCCCAGGCCAAATTCTGTTTAGTTTCTAATCTGGTAAGATTGGGTGTATTCAGGGTGGTATGGCTATAGACTACCTCCCATTCTTTTTCACAATTTGATGAATTGGCAGAGACAATTTAGACCATTAACATTGATGTCTGCTGCTCCCATCAGCCAGATCTGACCCTCAGGCATTACAAGTCCTTGGATCACAGAGGCATGCAAATACCTTTTCCACCATAGTCTACCTTCCTGCTTGTCTCTTGTCTCTCCAGTTGCAGAATATTGACTTCATCTCTATTTAGATTTTACTCTTGTTCTTTGGCAAGTCATAGTGTCCTTGGCTTCTCCCTTGGTACCTAGGTTAGCTCTCCCCCAACTTCTGAAGTCCTCATTTGACATCAACTGGGGCCTCTTGGGTTACAAAACTAGTTCCCTACTCCTTGCTTTTTGCCAAAATCCCCTTACAAAGTCTGAATTAAAGCAATAGCTATGAGAATATATTCAGTTACAGAGGGATGCTCTTTACAATTTGGACAAAATGGAAATGCAAAAAAAAAGTCATATTTGATAAAAATAATGTACTGATTTACTCAAAGTGATACAATACATTCATTTTTAAAAATAATACATGTGTATTATTTTATATATGTATAAAAATATATATTTCACATCATTGTGATCCCCAGGGGTCACCTGCCCCCTCCCCTCCCTGGCCACTCCAGCTGGTCCCCTCCCCCAGTTGTGTACTACTGGTTGGTCTCTTTTGCTGTACAGAAGCTTTTTAGTTTGATGTAGTCCCAGCTGTTTATGTTTTCCTTCATTTTTTTGCCAGCTATAGATGTGTCCAAAAGTGGATTTCTGAATTGTAACTCATGAAGGTTTTGCCCAGGTTTTCCTCTATGTATTTTATGGTTTCAGGTCTTACATCCAAGTTTTTTATTCATTTTTGAGTTAGTTTTTGTACATAGTGTGAGGAAGGTATCTTGGTTCATTTTTTTTTTGGCATTTCTTGGTCCAGTTTTCCCAACATCATTTATTGAAGAGGCTGTCCTTGTTCCAATGTAAGTTTTTCACTTCTTTGTCAAAGATTAGTTTACTATATATGTGTAGCTTTATTTCAGGGGGTTCAGTTCTGTTCCATTGGTCTGATTGTTGGTTTTTGTACCAGTACCAAACTTTTAATTACTATGTATTTGTAATATAGTTTGAAGTCTGGAATAGTAATGCCTCCATTCTCTCTTTTTCTGTCAGGAGGTTTTTAGATAATCGAGGTCTTTTGTTATTCCATATGAATTTCAGTAATTTTTGTTCTTTCTCTTTGAAGAAAGTTGTTTGAATTTTTATAGGGATTGCATTGAATCTGTAGATTGCTCTTGGTAGGGTGGCCATTTTAATGATGTTAATTCCTCCAATCCATGAGGGGATGTCTTTCCATATCCTTATGTCTTATGTCTTCTTCTATCTCTTTTAGCAGCGTTTTGACATTTTCTTTATATAGATCTTTCACGTGTTTTGTTAGGTTTATCCCCAGGTGGTTTTTTGTTTGTTTGTTTGTTTGTTTGTTTGGTGCGATGGTAAATGGGATGGGTTTTTTAATTTCTTCTTCTGCTGCTTGACTTTTTGTGTATAGGAAAGCTAATGTCTTCTGTGTGTTGATTTTGTAACCAGCCACTTTACTGAACTGGTTTATTGTTTCAAGAAGTTTTTCTGTGGATTTTTTGGATTCTCCACATATCATCTGCATATAATGAGAGCTTCAGTTTTCTTTCCCTATTTGTACTCCTTTTATGTTTTTTTCTTTTCTTATTGCCCTTGCTAGAACTTCCAGTACAGTGTTAAAAAGTAGTGGAGATAGTAGTGGAGATAGTGGGCATCCTTGCCTGGTTCCAGATCTTAGTTGAAATGATTTTAGTTTTTCCACGTTTAAGATGATGTTTACTGTAGGTTTGTCATAGATGGCTTTTATTATGTTGAAATATATTCCTTTTATCTCCACATTTTCAAGAGTTTTAATCATAAATGGGTGTTGAACTTTATTAGATGCTTTCTCTGTATCTATTGACATGACCATGTGGTTTTTAGTTTTCTCCTTGTTGATGTGGTGGATTATATTAATTTATTTTTGGATGTTGAACCATCCCTGTGCCCTTGGGATAAATCCCACTTGGTCATGGTGAATAATACTTTTTATACATCATTGGATTCGATTTGCCAGGGTTTTATTTAAAATTTTTGTGTCTGTGTTCATTAGGGAAATGGGTCTATAGTTTTCTTTCTTCGTGCTGTCTTTGTTTGATTTTGGTATGAGTGTGATGTTTGCTTCATAGAATGTGTTTGGCAGTTTTCCTTAATTTTTTGGAAAAGCTTTAGTAGTGCAGGTGTTATTTCCTCTTTGAATGTCGGGTAGAATTCATTTGTGAAGCCATCTGGTCCTGGGCTTTTGTCTTTAGGTAGAGTTTTGATGACTGCTTCAATTTGGCTGCTTGTGATCGGTTTAAGTTTTCTTCTTTATTTAGTTTTGGGTGGTTATATCTTTACAAGAATCTGTCCATCTCATCCAGGTTGTTGTATTTGTTTGCATATAGGTGTTCATGGTAATCTCTGATTATCCTTTGGATTTCTGATACAATACATTCTAAATGGAATCCTATTGGGCCGTTTTCAATGAATAGATAAAGCCTGATGTTTGGTAACAGTCAGGTACATGTGTATGATTATTGTGCTAAATTATATTTGCATATTAAGTTTTAGAGATAAGGAAAAGTTAAACTTCTCTAATCAAAGCTCTTCATTGTCTACTTAGAGCCTAGGTGATTTACCCAGGGACACCCAACTAGGCATAAGCTAGGACCTGATATCTCCTGAGTTCTGTGATGATTAGCATAGGACCCCACAATAAAGTACAGTGTGAAAATCTACTATGGGGCTATAATAGGTGAGGTGCTAGGATTGCAAAGATGAACAGAGAGCTCCTAGTTCCACCTGGTACAGTCATAGTACTGTGAGATAAATAATACAAGAAATTCAAAGGGTATATAGTTAAAAAAAAAAAAAGTATGCTTCCTTCATGAGGAAATGTTTGCTCTGAGGTTTGAAAAATGAGGCAAAGTTCTTCAATGGAGAAAGTGGGAGTGGACATCCCAGACCTGGAGAAAGGCGTGGAAGTGTGACCACTTGGGGTGGGAGTGAAGAGAGAGGATGTGGAGAATAAGGCTATCAAGGTAGGGCAGATGCTGCTGTGAAGAGTTTCCAGAGAGGAGTCAAGTAATCTGAACTATCTGTTCGATAATTTTGAATGCTTTGTAGACAATAAATTGAGACCAAAAATATCCATTACAGGAGGAAAAGAGGTTGGCGTCACAGCAGATGTTTCCCTAACAGTATCTAAAAATAAGATAAACATTGGTTTGTTCACACTTAGAGTATTCTGTGTGGTTTGGGTCATACCTCAATTCAACAAAGTGTATTGAGATCTTACTATGAGTTTATCAGGGTTAAGTACAAAAATCCCCCCAAAACCAATGAAGAAGCCAATTTTTCAGCACCTACAGTACACTAGGTGCTTTTTGTCTTACACTTAGTCTTTACCATAGTCCTGCATTATTACGAGTGAGAAAACAGTTTTCAAAGTTTCCTCTGATTGAGAAGAAACAAAAACAGAATGAGATGCTAGAACTTGGTTTATTCCAAACTTGTGCTTGTTTTGCTCCTTCCCCCCTCTTTTAGTTTTTATGTTTTTTTTTTCTTATTCTAAATTGATCTCACAGATACAGTTTGTTCCAAATAAGTGAGTATAGGCCATGAGTGAGTGAAGTGAATGACAGCAATGCATTGAGGAACAGAAATGTTACAAAGCACCTGTAATTCTCATGTAGGTGTAGTGTTATTTGAAGGAGAACCCGAATTCATTAGCCAGATTATCATGTGAATAGTTCTAAATTCCAAATATTTGTTTGAGAGTGCTATGTAATCTTGGGTTAAAGTTTAGGGATTGAAAAAGTAAGCGAAGAAATTTTTTTTTGCTTTGATGTGAAAGAAACAAGGGGGAAGCAGTCTGGGCTTGAACTGATAATTTCTCACACCTCAGGGGAATAATCTAACCTTTTGTCCTGTACCTTTGTTTTCATCCTCAGATTTTTTTCTTTTCCATCTTTTGTGCTTTGTTTCCATCTTCCGGTTTTCCTCGTGGTCAGCAGTAACTGAGGGAGCACCCGCAATCACAAGACTGTTAGGCAAAGGAAATAGAAAAACATGAGTTTTAGGTAAAAGAAAAAAAGTGACTCCTGTCAGCTTTGTTCTTAGAAAAGATTTATTTGAAACCTTAGCTCTTAGTTTTTACTGGCTTATTCTTGGTCAGAACTTGGTAGTTCTGGAGTTAGATAGTGTCCATACCTAACTTCAAAAGAAGTTTACAGTGTAGCTTTGCTATATTGCTATATACTCACTCATTGCTCTATACTCAATAACAATGATAATAATTTTGTTCTTAAGAAGAGTGTCCTGAATAAAAGAATAATTACCAGGGACACATTCACACACACACACACACGAGGAGAAGAGTGTGTGTGTGTATATATATATATTATTATTTTTATTTTATTTTTTTTTTTTTGAGACTAGGTCTCGCTATTTTTGCCCATGGAACCATAGGCTCTCGTTGCCCGGGGTACCACAGACTCAAGCAATCCCCAGCCTCAGCTTCCCAGGTAGCTGGGATTACAGGCGCGCACCACCACGCCCAGCTATTTTTTTGGAATTAGGTCTTGCTACGGGCCCCAGGTGGGACTCGAACCACGATCCCTAGCCCAGGCCGCTTCATAGGCTGAAGCTTACAGGCACGAGCCACCGTGCCCGGCCCAGAAGAGAAGAGTATATTGAGTGGGGAGTTTGTACTTTCTATCATATCTTACAAAGACACACAGCGATATCATTTATTTACCTTGATCCACAGTACCCCACAATTTCTGCTCCCGAATGTCAAGCATTTCAACACTGTAGCTGCTTCTTGCGGTGATTCACCTGGCTCATAGACAACAGTCTTTTCACTGTAACTTCACAGGGAAGAGTGTCACAGAAGCTCCCTGGGCCCTCTGGATAAGACCACTAAACCCATACGAAGGTTCTGCTCTCATGACCGACCACCATTTAAAGGTTGTACTTCCAAATACCCTCACCTAGAGAATTAGGTTTCAATATAGGAATTTGATGTGGGAATGCGGGGAGATGCAAACATTCAATTTATGGCATGATGCAATATTTTTTGTTATCCTGAAGCTTTTTATAGGTTTTCTTGTTGCTCTCATTAATTTTCAAACAATCCAATAAAGCTCTTAATTTTTTATTCAATATCTTCAAACACAATTGCTTCTTCCCCCTCTTGAGGTGACCTTACTAAAATTTTAAGACTCGTCCAGTCTAGACAGTTGCTCTGTGTACCTGTTGTGCAATTGTTGTCCCAGCTTCTGTCTTCATTATTATTTTTCATTATTTTCCTCACTTCTTTTTGCTTTGTTTTCTGTATCCAAGGCTTCCTGTGTTTGCTTTATTGTCTTGTTTTGGCAGAGTGTATCGTTCATAAGTTTCCTGTAAAAAAGTGTACAGTGGATGGATAGTGGTCCCCACCCTCAAATATGTCCATATCCTAAACCTTAGAATCTGTGAATATTTTCTGATCTGGAAGAAGGGTCTTTGCAGATTTGATTAAGGTTTAGAACTAAAGATGAGATTGTTCTGGATTATGGAAGTTGGTCCTGAATCTGATGACAAATATTCTGAGATAGAAAAAGAGGAAACAGAACTGTTGCATGTGAAGATGGAGGCAGAGATTGGAGAGATGGCCGCAGGGATCATGACAGTCACCAGAAACCAAATGAAGAGAGATTCTCCCTTAGAGCCTCCACGGGGTGTGCCCTAGATGTTACTGTGACTTCAGACTTCTGGCTTCCAGAGCTGTAAGAGAATACATTTCTGTATTTTAAGCCACTAACTTCATGCTTTGTTGTGGCAGTCCCAGGAAACTAATGCAAAATGGGCATAAATAGCATTTTTAAAGTTGTTTGTTATCTATGCCTCCATGATATATGGTTTGTCAGGGTGTGGAATTCTGATTGAAAGATGATTTTTAATATTTATCTTTGACACATGTATACGTTGGGATTCTTTTGCTAATAAGAGCTTTATCTGCCCCATCTTTTGTAAGTTTAGACTATTCATTGTGAAATCATTTTTTATCATTATTCAATATGATGCTTAATCATCCCATGTTTTAGGCAGAAAGAACCCACCAAATTAGCTTTTGTTTCTTTTCTTTTTTTTTTTTAGCCAGATTTCTTAATTTGTTCATTTCTTGCATTTGAAGTATTCCTCGATGACATCCTTGGCCTGAGACTCTTTGCCATAGTCCTTAACCACCACACAACTGCAACCAACCACTTTACGGGGCTTCCCCTCTCTGTCAATTTTACAGAGGCCAAACCATTCGCCTAGTTTTTCCTTGTCATCAACCTTAATTAAGTTGATCTGGTGCTCAGCACAAAGGGCCTCCACCAGCTTGACGTACATAGGCTCATCGCATTTGGATGCAAGCACCCAGAGATGGGCCTGGCGCTTGTCTAAGGCTTTGGCGGCTTCGCGGATTCCACGTGCGAGGCCATCGTGGGTGAGGGCGGACTTCAGCACCTCTTGCAGAGCAGTGTTCACGTCCATTACACCTCCAGCACCAATGCCTTCCTCGGCCGTGGCGGTGGGTTACCGGTGGAGCCGAATCTTGAATGCACCCGCGCCTCCGCCTCCGCGCCTCAGGGGCGGCAGGGAAAGAGTAGCTTTTGTTTCTTTTTGCTACTTTCCTACCAGGTTTTTTTTTTTTTTATTATATATATATATATATATATATATATATATATATATATTCACATCATTGTAATCACCAGGGGTCACCCACCTCCTCCCCTTCCTGGTTGCTCCAGCTGGTGCCCCCCATCCCCTCCCCATTGTGTACTTTCATTTGGTTGTCCATATATTAGTGAAACCATATGGTTTCTGTCTTTTTTTTTTTTTTTTAATGAGACTAGGTCTCGCTATTTTTGCCCGTGGAACCGCAGGCTCTCGTTGCCCGAGGTACCACGGACTCAAGCAATCCCCAGCCCCAGCTTCCCAGGTAGCTGGGATTACAGGCGCGTGCCACCACACCCAGCTATCTTTTGGGAACTAGGTCTTGCTACGTTGCCCCGAGTGGGACTGGAACTGCGATCTCCGGTTCCCGCCACAGCTTCTTAGGCTGCTGATTACAGGCACGTGCCACCATGCCCGGCCAGGTTTCTGTCTTCTTTATGACTTGTTTCTGCTAATATGATTTCTTCTATGTACACCCATGTTACCATAAAATCATCAAATTTGTCATTTTTAATTGATGGGTAATATTCCTATCAGTTGTTTAGCATGAAGTTTACCTTATATTTAATCTGCCTCATCCCTGCAACTTGCTGTTTCTAAGGAGATCTAGTTCATTTACTTGTAATAGTATTTATTTGTTTGTTTGTTTGTTTGTTTGTTTGTTTGTTTTTGAGACAAGGTATCGCTATTTTTGCCCGTGGAACTGCAGGCTCTCGTTGCCCTGGGTACCACAGACTCAAGAAATCCCCAGCCTCAGCTTCCCAGGTTGCTGGGATTATAGGCGCACGCCACCACGCCCAGCTATTTTTTGGAACTAGGTCTCGTTACTGGCCCCAGGCGGGACTCAAACCGCAATCCCTGGCCCCGGCCGCTTCATAGCTGAAGCTTTCAGGCAGGAGCCACTGTGCCTGGCTACTTGTAATAGTATTTAGAAACTAGTATTTGAATATTGAATGTAATGCCATTATTTTCTACCTCTCTTATTATGACTTTTTAAAAATGTCTTGAATTATTTAGGAACTTTCCATTTTCTCACTCACTGTTGTGTTATTTTATGACAATGTGACTTTGGTTTATTTTTTCCATTTATTGTGGTTTTTTTCACTCTAAAACCTCATGACCTTAAGTTCTAGAAACTAGGCCTCAGTTATTTCTTGATGATTTTCTCCCCTCCATTTTGCTGATTCTTCTTTCCTAGACTTTCTATTCTTTGGATATTGTGTTTTCCAGATATATCATTTCCCTCTTCTGGCCCTATCTTCAAATATAAGACAGTACATATAACGGTGGCATATAACAAGGCTTAAGGAAATGATAGCTTTATGGTTGGTATGAATCTAAACCATACATGAAAGGACGTAGGTGCAGCCTATTTATCACTGAAAGGATGTGTCTGAGAAATATGATATAATGGAAGAAGCAGTGTATTGAAAGGCAGAAAATTACATTCTAACCTGAGCACTACCATTTAACTAGTTTAAGGATTGTGGTAGATTGTCTGCATCCACCCATATAAACACCCACCTGTCACTCTTTATGAAGAGGTAGGATCTTTTCCCCTTCTGTTGGGTCTGGCTAATAGAACTTGTTTTATCAGTGAAATGCAATGCAGGTGACACTGTTCCGATTTCTATTTCCACCTCTTGAAAGTCACAAACTACTCTTCTGAAGAGAGACTCTTTGGCTCTTCCACCTCATTTGAGTGTTCCTAGCCAATGCTGATTGTTCAGAAATGAGCTGATCCAATGAACTCCACTCTTGGCAGAATTATGAACAAAAAATGCTGGTGTTGGTTTTAAGCCTCTACAATTTGAGTGGTTTATTTCCTAGTAATGAGTAACTGAAATAGAAATTGGTACCTAGATGTGTAGTGTTGCTGTACTAAAAACCTAAAATACGTGACATTACTTTACTGCCTGGCAGTAATCAGTGCTAGTAGAAGTTGAAAGGGAAGTAAGGAAATTACCCTGTGAGATTGGAGAACAGGGCAACCAACATTCTGTATTGGCAGAATGTTTGACATTACTGTTACCTGTGTCTTACAGACTTGTGGGTAAACCAAGGAGATTTCCAAGCAGAATGTTGAGAATTCTCAACAGGTAGACTGAGGGGTACCCTGGGACTCCTTTGATACCCCTTGGATTTGCATGATCTAAAGGGGTTCTCCTATCTGTTGCATAAAGACAAGTATAATATTAGTGAAAGATCTTTATTAGAATGATTATGCATAGAGGAGGAAGAGGAGAAAGTAAGTATCGTTTCCCAGTGAAATACCCAAAGTTACACATCACCTTGTGGGTAAATACCCAGCCAAATAAGATTAACCCAAAGCAAGGCTACTGAGCCCCATCAGGTTACCACAGATCTATGACATCTCTGGTAGAGAACCTTAGGAAAGTGTCAGAAGGGGTCAAGTAAGTTTGTAATAAAAGCAAAAATGAAGTAGAACTCAAGATAAAGGCTGCAATTGTCAACTTCTACACATGTCTCTCCCAGTGTATCTCTTTCATATCCCCCAAGTTCTTGGTGCAAGACCCAAGCCAAGAAGTAAGCATATTCTTCTTCACATGTCCCCATGCTCCATGTATCTCCTTCAGGTGTTCTGTATCTTCCCATGGTAGCTCAACTCTTCTCAGTAGGTGAGGCATGGAGCATGGAACTGCCCCTTTTTCTGGAAATTCCTTTCTGTAATAACTGGACTATATATGGTAGAGTACTAGAGAATAAAAATGCACTAAAGAAAGACTTAGGGTTTTCAAAAAGAATTCTAGACACTGAAAGATTTGCAAAGTGGGAAATGACCTCTGGATCATGATCAAATCGTGTCTACAAAACCATTTTTGACTTTTAAGGTTCCAGAAAAGATTTATGTGATACTTTGAAGATGATTAAGAATCTTAAGTGAAAAGGCGAGAAGTCTGTTCTTAGACTATTGAATGTAAATTTTGAAGCATGGAATTAAACCTCAATAAGATTTACAGAAAACCCATAGCATTTTCAATAAAATTGTTTGGGAATGAATTTTGGAGCAAGGAACAGATATCAGTAAGATTTATAGAAAACCCACATAGTTTTAAAGACAATTTACTAAAGAAAGAAATTCAGTTCGAAACAGAATATAGTTCAAAGTGAAAGAAGTTTCTGAACCTTAAAGTTTGTTTCAGCACTAAGTACACAGAGAGAGCTTACAAATATAGATCATTCTTTAAAAAAAAGGAAAGACATTCCAGTGGAGTTAGGGGACCAGAGGGCAAAGTCAAGAACTCATCAGACAATGAGTTGAAGCAAGGGTCAAAGAAGCATGACCCATAAGGCCAATTTACTGTTGGCTATGTGTGTAGACAGCCTCTGAGCGAAGGACCCTGGCAGCTTCATCTTTTGCTTCTAGAAAGCCAGCTGCCATTAATACCCTGTGTAGAGAAAGAGGAGGCACTTGAGAGTTCAAGGGAAAGAGAGGCTCAACCTGCTCTCAGCCATTTTAGAAGCCTTAATTATGACACCAAACATGTGAATGAAACCATTTCTGATGCACCACTCTAACATCATGCGGAGCAGAATCAAACTGAATTTTGCTCAAATTGTACAAATGGGTATTTATGTTTTAATCACTAAATTTTGGTGGAAATTTGTTATACAGCAGTAACCAACTCAAGTGTACTACCTAATCTCTGAGTGGACAGGAGGCTGTATTTGGGCTCCAATTTCTTCATCTGTAAAAATCAGGATTGAACAGGTTTATCTCTGAATAATTTGATTCTGCCATGCTATAGCATGTGTGCCTATCACTGGGACTTATACATCACTAGGGGTGATGAGGTGCTGCAGATGAAGTGTGAACAAAATGAAGTTGAGGCTTTAGAGGACCATTTGAACACCAGCAGGCATAATCTGAAGTCTCTAGATGTAAACATTTTCCTCAGTCATGGGGCAAGGAGGCAGGGGGAGGGAAAGGGGAGAAAAAAGCCTTTACATTAAGTGTTTCAGTTTTTTATACTGGTGAAATTGACCCCAAGTGCCTCAAAATGTGGCTGTGATGTCGGATGACTTCATGTTTATGGTAACATCAGTACAGAATTCTGTAGCATGTAGCAAAACCCAGCTATTGTACAGAGTTGTATGCATGGCTTTGATAGATTCCCAAGAGAAGAAAAACAGTCTTTTGAATACTTGGGTTTTCTGTCTTCCATATGATTTGAATTAAGTCATGTCTTCTGTACAGTGCTTACCACAGCACCATTGGGAATAAGGAGCTGTTGAACTTGCCCTGAGAACTAAAGGGAGATTGAAACCTGTCCACCCTTATTGTCTGCCTGTATTCCTTCTGTTTTAAACTGTTTTTAGGAATAGTCAGATAAACAGAAATTCTGCCTTTAAGGATTTCAGCTTGAGTTGAAAAACTATAAACATAAGTCAAAAATTGTACCAGGTGAGTTACTTAGCTTTCTATTTGTCTTTCCTTTCTTTTCTCTTTTTTTGTTTTTTTTTTTTTGAAACTAGGTCTCGCAGGCCGGGCACAGTGGCTCGTGCCTGTAAGCTTCAGCCTATGAAGCGGCCGGGGCCAGGGATCACGGTTCGAGTCCCGCCTGGGGCCCGTAGTGAGACCTAGTTCCAAAAAAATATAGCTGGGCATGGTGGCACGCGCCTGTCATCCCAGCTCCCTGGGAAGCTGAGGCTGGGGATTGCTTGAGTCTGTGGTACCCCGGGCAACGAGAGCCTG
>PVHY01012930.1:0-27064 GCA_004024945.1 Uropsilus gracilis | reverse complement strand
AACCACGATCCCTAGCCCCGGCTGCTTCATAGGCTGAAGCTTACAGGCACGAGCAACCGTGCCCGGCTCTATTTGTCTTTCTGAGAAGGCTGTGGGCCATCATTCTGAGTGAAAGAACTGGGTGACACTGAGTTTGGGGTTGTCTAAAGAACACATTTGGGGACCAGACATGGCAGCTCCCTGGCTGAGATGATAGTGAACAGTCCAGGGGGTGTTTCTTGGCCATGCTATATTTTGTGATTCCCAGAAATGCAAACAGATGTTTAACTGGAAAGTAAAAATGGATGGGAAGATAGATGAGTAATCTGAAAAACAAAACAAAACACGAAAGCATCAAAACTAGAAGGAGCTTCATAGAGTATGAAAGGTGTAGTGAGAGGTCTTCCGAATGTTAACAGAACTGCTTTGTTCCTGTTGGTTTGAAGTTTGAACGCAGTATTGGCACAGCTACATACAAGAAACACCTTTGTCTACATATTACTTGTGTGACTTATGGTTTTTCAAAACCAAAGAAATACAAGAAACCCAGCAAAACCTGGAAAGGAGACTGATTAAGCAGCTGCAAAACAACAACAAAAACCCACTGACCAGAAGCAACAACAACAGGCCGCTATGCAAGAAGGAAAGGAGTAAACTTCTTTGTTGTAACTGGAGATTCAAGGACCCTGGCCTCACCCAGCTCTGGACTGCTATCCATGAGGACACAGTGCTACTAACACATGGGGCTCTCAGTCCAGGTCTAGGAAGCATGGAGAGAAAAGTGGAAAAGGGTTGGATCTTGGCTCCTCGCTTTGGCCTCCTACCACCACTCCAAACCTGGTTTCCTCTCTTCGGAGCTCTCCAGAGGTCAACAGGGGCGGGACAGTCATAGTTGGCTTGGACCTGGCTAATGGCCCTCAATGCGATTCTCCTGGGGATCTGCCACCAAGAAGTTAAGCTAATAAGTCTGCCAACTTCCCTAGCCAGTGAAATTATGATTTAGGACTTTTGGAACAATTCTTCCACTGCACTGACGCCTAAAGGGGGGAAAAGTTATTTAATCAAGTTACGATTCCCTAAAATCTTACGTCATGTATTAAGCTAAGCCAACGTTGAGAACTCTACTTGGCATTCAGAAGTAACATGGGGAAGGAAGAAGCCTTAGTGGGCTGCGAGGAAGCCTGGGCTGGTAGTGATTTAGCGGGTGGTCGGGCATGAGCCCCCGCCCCACGTGGCTCAGCTCAGAGAAACTTTTTGGGCGAGGCTGCCTGCCGGCCGTCTGTCCAAGAAGAGTGAGTCATGAGTCACCCTGGCTGGGAGGGAAGGCACGCTGGGCGGGGCGAGAGGGGCGGGGCGGCCCTTGCGCACCCTGAGGTTGTGGCTATAAAAGCCCCACCCAGGTCGACCAGCTCCGCTGCTCCACATCCCGGGATTCTACCGCTCTCGGCCCCCGCCCAGGTAAGCCAACCATCCCGCTATGGCCGCGGGCCCCTGCTCTAGCGGGGCAGTTCAGGCCGGGAAGTATACTGACCATGCAAAGAGACACTGGGGAGCAGGAACTCCGGAGGTTCCCAGAAGGGGAAGGGCTGTAGGGAACCCTCTCCACGGGGGGGGAGGGGGGGTCTGTGGCGACCGGACGCAGCAGCCAGGTGGGCTAGGTAGGAGAAGGGGGAGCTAGTGGCGTTCCAGCTTGGAGGGGTGCTGGGCAGAGGTGGGAGATCAGGCATGCCCCCTCCCTTCGAAGTGTTCTCAGGAGGCTGGGTGGGAGGAGGCGTTCAGGATGAGGAGAGGAACAGAGGGAGGCCCCCCGCATTCCAGAAGTGCCTGGCTCCTGACTGGGACTAGGGTGTGGCTGCCTAGGGATCCACCGCTCCCTGCCAGAGCAGACTTTGGGGGCATTTCCTTCGACGTTTAACAAAAAGCTTTATTGCCATATAGAAAGTACCCTGCATGTGTTCCAAGATAATTTACTGGAAACAGATGCACATTCATGAAATTTGAACCGACCGCATGGAGAGAAATGTTGGAGACTGAAAGGTGGGAGTTTTTAGCAGCAACTAAAACAAGATGAAAGGGGAAAAAAACCTCAGCTAGTTCTCTTTTCTCTATATTATCTTGTAGGAAAGCAACTTCTGAATTCAACGCTTCAGGAAGGAAGTGTCCCCGTGGTATAGGGGGCGGGGTCTCATTGACTGTTATTCAGTAGATGTAACTGTGAGTCAGGGGCCTAGGGCACAGATTAGGGCGTGGTGCCAGGCCACTCCTTGCCTTTCAGGTGTGTGGAGCTGTGCTCTTCCACGGGGTGGTTGAGACTGTGAACACGAATTTCCTTGTTATTGAGAAGTACTTTAATGATACTCTCACCTCTGCCCACAGGGTTATTATAGAAGATTTCTAAAAGCATGTCTTTTC
Source organism: Uropsilus gracilis (assembly GCA_004024945.1). Classification (NCBI taxonomy): domain Eukaryota; kingdom Metazoa; phylum Chordata; class Mammalia; order Eulipotyphla; family Talpidae; genus Uropsilus; species Uropsilus gracilis. The sequence goes on along the minus strand of PVHY01012930.1, from coordinate 24,673 downwards.
AAAAATAAACATGTGACGTACCCTGTACCCTGAAAACACTAAGTACTGTACCAATGCAGAGTATCATCGTTTTTGTGTTAAGATTTGCCATTTTAAAGCTGTGTACACTTTCCTACTGAAATAATGTTATAGAGGGTCAGTCCAGAAATCCCTACTTTTAACATGCCCTGTGTTAGTACTTGGGGCCTGGGGATTATGGACAGGGGAGGAAGGTGGGGGAATGAGGGAGGACATGTGGGTAGAATGAAGAAATCAGTGAAATATATTTCTGCAACGTTTCTCATTCTTAAGATTGGTCTCCATTATTTTAATTGAAAAACTATAACTTCGCCCTCCACACATACTTTATTTCCTCCACCTTCCTCCTGCTCTTCCACTTCTGTTGCCTCCTTATTTCTGTGTTCTCTTACCCAACCAGAGACTAACACATTGACAAATTAAGTTAGAAATGGTTGGTGATCCTGAAATCCACAATAACCTGAGTTGTGTTATTGTAAAAGCAATAGGAAAATTGTCTTCATCTGAGCACATCTATAATGTAAGTAATCAGTGGGCTTAAGGAGCAACATATTATAATATTTGGGCAACATGAAGGAAGATGGTAGATGAGGCCATTTCAGATGAGATCGGGCGCGTTCAGGGTGGTATGGCCGTAGACAGATGAGGCCATTTCAGAGTGGCAAACATGAGGAGATGTTCTCTGGCTAATGGGGTTAAGCTATTCTGTCTCAGCACTTTCCTTCCTTCTCCAAGTCCATCAGTTATCTGAAAGCATCAAGAGTTTCCACTGCATCTGGTGGAAGTGTGTGACTTCTGATGTGCCTTGTTTTCATTGGGGGGTTATGATTTGCAGGCCGTCTGGATTTTGTAATGTCTGCTTGTGGTAAATACCCAGGAAATGTTACTGACCCAATGGCTTTAATCAGGAGCTTGGTCTTGGATTGGAGTCTCAATATTTAACATCCGGTATCTTTGAGCTATTAAAGTACTTTATTGATTGACATTAGGCCATCAGTCTTGGCCATTATTTATGAATAATTCCTGGCTTAAGTAATTTTCCTGGCAATGCAGATTTTTTTCCCTATAATTACTATTGATTTTGAGGGCTGTATAGATCTTCCTACACCACTTAGAATCTGGCACTAACACATTGTCATGATCCTTTATTTTCAAAATCTGCTGAAAAAATTGTCCTCAGATTAATAAGGGCCTGTGGCCCTGCTAAGGCATTTGTCATTAATTGAGGGTCAGTGTGTCCCAGGAGGCTGCCCAGGCTATACAAGGCAGCTTAAAACAACATCGGCCCCTCAATATTTATTAATCAACTACTATGTTCTAGTCATAGGTTTGGGCACCTGGCATAGAGTACTAAACAAAACAGACCCCCACAATGTCTCTATTTCACTAAAGATAGCAGGGAGATAGTAAAAATAAACAAAATAAGATAATTGTATAGACAGGAATTGGCTTTTGAACTTTTCCCAAATAAATGTTCATTTCCAAACTTGGCTGGTTTTATTTCTTCTTGAATCCAGATATCCCACAGATCCAAACATATTTAGCCTACCTTGGGTAAGTGTTATTTAAAGTTATCATGACTTCCTTAACCTGCTTTCTGGATTTGATTGTGAGTGAGAATTCATTAGAAATGGAATGTTCCTCTTTTTTTTTTTTTTTTTTGCACATGGGAATTCACCTCCCTCATTTTTCCTGGTTCCATACCCTATTCTAGTTGTAGGCTACATTAAAGGAAATTCCAGTCCTTCAAAAAAAAAAAAAAATCTTTCCGCCCTTTTACTCTGCTATATTTTTCCTTCTCCTGTTGCTAGGAGCAATCCCCATACTTTGTTGAGGGGGGGGTAGGTCAGCAGTAAGGGTCAAGATTCCCATGCTGGTACTTCTGATGGTTCTCCTGAGATTTCCTTGGAATCTCCCCTCTAGAACGCCCTCCCCCCAGCCCCCAGGTTTTTAAAACAGCTGAGCTCAATTTTGTCAAAGAAGTCAGTAGCATCCAAGCTATCTGAGTTCTAATCTCAGGCTTGCTGTGGAAAGTTCTGACTCCAGTGGAATCTTTGCTCTTTGTCTTCCTGCCACACCCCATCGACACATTCACTGCTAAAGGGAATCTGAGTCCCAAGGCCATTTATAAATCCTTTGCTTCCTCCCCCTTGCCTTTCTTTATATTTCCACACTGTCCTGTGGCAGAGGTAGCACCCCACTAGCCCTTTCTCTGTAGAGGTGAGGTGCTGGGCTGTCTTTCATGATGAGAAAGAGACTACCTCTGATGGGATATACCAAATTTTGCAAGGGTTTGCACAGAGGCTGCCAACCCCCTCTTCCGAATGTGTAGAAATGAGCTACGTTTGAGATACTCAGTCTTCAGGAAAGGAAGGGAATGAGGAAGGCAAGTATATCAGCAAAAGAAGACTATGGAAATAACCAATGCTTGTAATTCATCTCCAAATTGCAATTGAATGCTAATGTGTGCCCAGCACTGAGCTCAGACCCACCTGAAAACTGGAGATAGTGAATGAGACAGAAACCCTGTAGGTGGTTAGCCTGGAAGCCTGCCTCTGTCCACTCAACTCTGCTGTTCCATAGACACAGCAAGAGTCAGGAGTACAGAGCAGGGAAAGGTAAGGGAGAAAAGGCAACACAATTATTTTTTTTTTGTATCCTAAAATCACTTAATATGAGCTGATCCAGATTGAGTGTGTGTGTGCTTACACACAGGAAGGATTTATGGAAAAGTAGGTAAAATTCTTAGTATGGAAGATCTGAAACCCTGAGCTTGGATTTTTTTTTCCCGTGCAGGCAGCAGGGCCCCAGTGGAAATACAATATGTGGGTCATAAAACACTGAAATCGAGTTTGTAGATGTGAAGGGCTGAATTTCCCAACCCTGAAAGTATTTCATGCCAAGTGATGTCATTCTTCCTGCCAGTCTCTTTCCACCCACACCAATCCCAGATGAGGAGACTTGGTTGAGAGCATTCTGAGAGCAAGAGGCTGCAGTATGTTGGTGGATAGCAAACAAACATGGACTCAGGTCAGGTAGAACAGGGACAAGCCAGAGCAAGTGCTATGGTGACTATTCTGCTCAGTCTGGTCAAGGCCACTGGGCAGAATTCCAGTAATCCTGGGGAATGACTTGGCCTGTGACTCAGGCACTAATTGAGACCATAAAGCTAAGGAGAAAAGAGTGTGCTTTCAGGAAGTTTCTGTTATATAGACGTGCCTTGGAAGGGTGGAGAGTGCAGTGGGAACTCCATGTCCTCCACCACTTGATGCAAACCATCCCCCTCTTCTCAGTTTAAAATTCTCTGTCCTTGTAGTCCCAGGACAGTGTACAGTACTGGCTTCAGTGGGGAAACCCAACTCTGTACTCCCACCCCCACACTTTTTTTGCTTAAAAATTTTTCGTTTGTGTCATCAAGCCCTGATTGATTCATCCTGGTTGCTAGGGATGTGTTTTGTGGCAACAAGTCAACACTTAACAGTCTGCATTTAAACTGTACAGTGGGTGTGTTCATGAAACGGCTGGATCATAGATTGGGCTGTACAAACGATCCCTACTGAAACATGTTTTCGTTTGTGCTAATTAATATTTGGACTTTCTGGAGCTGGTTCACAATTCATTTCAGTAGAACTTGTTTTTGCTTTTAAAGTGTTGACTTTTAGGTTTTCTTTTTATTTCAATCTTTTTTTATCTTTTCCTTTTTTTGGGAATAGTTGAGACATTTTAGTTGTAACTATGTATTTGAACTGAATAGAATACAATAAAATTTTTGTAATTAGGAAACATACATTATTACAATTCAGAAGATAGTTCTTTATAATAGCTTTATTTGGGATCACTGGAACTGTAAAATAGGACAAACTATTATCTTGAAGATTTTCTTTATCTTGAATATAAATTGCATTTGATTTTTTTAAACAACTGTACAGATTTCATTAGTGCCTAGCTTTTCATTCTAACAGCTTTTCTAGTCATGCAATGAACAATTTTGTGTAGTAGGGTGGGTAAATCAGGTGAAAAGGGACAATGGTATGTATGGAGAGGATAAAACTGGACTTTTAGTGAACTTAATGTAGCATAAAAATATGTTGATTTTCAATGATACACACCTGAAATCTATATAATGTTATAAAGTGATGCTATCTCACTTTTGAAATATCTCATTAGTATTTTCAAGGCTAGCAGAAATTGTTCTGTTTCCTTGATTAGGGTGTAGCACCTAGGGGTGAATTATTTCAAACTAGTTTGAAGTAGGTGTGGCTCTTTCGGTAAAGAGCCTCCCTATCTATTTTCTTAAACTGAAGTCTTGCCCTGATAAAAGGACATTTTAATGAACTTGTCTAGTTACTCACCCCTTCCCTGGGAATGAAGTTCTGGTGTTTAGAGGTACTCATCAAGAGATTTAATTTGCTGATTTTTTTTTTTTTCTTTTCTGCAAGTTGAAGCCAGTTAGAGATGGGTGAGGTTGAAGTGCTGGAAAGAGTGATGCAGGCTGCCTCCTTCATGTTTTGCAGACAGCAGCCAGAAAATGAGCGGTGGTCCTGCTTTTAATGCATATGTTAATTTTATACTTGATGAGGAGTCTTTGGGGTGGAACTATCTGTCTGACATTTAGACTACGTTCTCATTCAAAGCAACGGTTATAGGAAGGCAGAACTACTACTTTCAGTGAAAAAATATTACAGTGGACAAATATTATGATTGGAAACAAAGTACTTAAATTCTGACCCACTGATATTTTTATAGCCATGGTTCAATCTGTACCATTCAGAAATTTATCTCTGAGACCCACTCTGGGGCACCACATTAGACTGACTTGTTTGAAGCGTGTCTTCTTGTTCTCTGCCCCACCACCAGGGGGCATTATCCTCATTCCATCTCCCCAGGCTTCCTTTGTTTTTTCTGACTGGATTCCAGGATGGTTGCCCTTTCTGAACTACTCATTACTTCACCCCTAAGCCCTTAGCTAATCTCACTGGTTTTGCTTTCATCTTTCTCTTTTAGTCTCTTGGGTTGAATAGCATTGTAGTAGGTGAAAGGGCAATGGCCCAGGAGTCAGAGATTCTGGATTCTGATCATGCCTCTGTGGCTCTTTAGCTGGTGACCTGTTCTGCCCTATGGTCAGAAGGGAGGGGGGTTTGAAAATGAAGATCTAGAGGAGATGGAGTCTGTTTCAGAGTTTTGTGGGTTCCACATACCCTAATAAAGTGGAGGCTAAGTGTGTGCTTATGAGGAGTTTATTGATGCTTACTTGAACTTTACCAGTTTATTGATGCTTACTTGAACTTTACCACAGTAGCATTGCCAAGACTTTCTTTTCCACTTTCTTTTATTTTATTCTTTTTTTTGTTTTTTGTTTTTTGTTTTTTTCTGAGTCTAGGTCTTGCTATTTTTGCCCATGGAGCTGCAGACTCTTGTTGCCCAGGGTACCACAGACTCAAGCAATCCCAGCCTCAGCTTCCCAGGTAGCTGGGATGACAGGCGTGAGCCACCACGCCCAGCTATTTTTTTGGAACTAGGTCTCGCTACGGGCCCCAGGCGGGACTCAAACCGCGATCCCTAGCCCTGGCCTCTTCATAGGCTGAAGCTTACAGGCATGAACCACCGTGCCCGGCCCTCTTTTCCACTTTAAAGGGAGCAGCACACAGATACATTCTAAGGACTCAGAAATATTACATTAAGCTCAACAAACCTTATGAGTGGCAAAGTAGGTAATTTCTTCTGGAGACTAATCAGTTGTCTGCAAAGTGACTTTGTATCAAGAATATAGATGTGGTGAAGAAAGGAGGGCCAAATTTTATGTCTAAGGTGAAATGAAATGATGCTTGTCCTTAAAGCATGAAATATTTATATGGATACAATAGACACTTGCCAGGATCAAGCTTCATGGATATTGCTTAGTGATTATTGCGATTTTTTTCTTTTCCTATAGAGTAGTAATAAATAATATAGATATAAATGTTAATTTTACAAAATAGCAACTTATTACTTCCAGAAGTTAATTAGCAATGAAACTGGAATGTACTCTTAAACCAATCAGGGAACTGGGACTCTAAGGGGGACACAGGCAGAACACTCCCTGCTGCCTTGAATTCTGCTGATGTATTACTTATAGTCCATACATGGCAAGAATGCAACATTTTTGTTCAATGGATGAATCAGAAAGTGATTCTAACATTGAAAAGTGGGAGAGAGTGCTGGAGAAGGGAGGAGTGTGTGTTGCGGGGTTTGGAGTGGGGAAGGCGTTGAAGCCAATCAGTCAGAGCAGAGGCCAAAGCTGCAGCGGTTTGAAGAATGGGCACAGTTTCTCTGTAACTAAAGACAGTGGTGAGAGAAGGAGATGGGGAGGAAACCTGAGTCAGGTGGCTGTGAATTAAAGGAGTAAAGCAGAGACCACCAAGGCTGGGTTCTCCTACCAAGAGCGCTGGAAAGACAACCTGAAAGAATTGGACAATAAAAACTTACCGTGCCTCTGTGGTAGTGTCCCTAGATGTAAGAAGCAATATGAGTTACTTGATTTAATAAACAGGCAGGATTTAATTTGTAATTCTTTATAAGTGTCAATAAGGCTCTTTGCTACTCTGACTTGTTGACCCCTTATTTGGGAGTTTGTTTTTGTAATTTCTTAGCTACTTACAGCTGGGACTGAAATTCTGCAAGATGTATGACAACAGTTTATCCCTCAGACCTAACTGAGGCCTGGGGTTAAAGTCAAGGCTGGGGTTTGTGTGGTTCAGTGTCCAGGAAAACATTTCCGAGTTGGTATTTCTCAGGCTGAAAGATGCTGACCAATGCTTCTTGCCCCCAGTTGTCAAGTCAAACTCCAGCTTGTCTGTACTGACAAACTTAGTCTCCCATTGATCTGGCAGCAACTGAGTTTCAGCCCTCTGTTTGGACCACAGTATCACTGGGTTCCTTAGAACAGCACTGCCCAGAAGTAGGATGAGAACGGCATGTGCACTTGGAAATTTTCTAGTGGCCCTATTTGAAAAAATAAAGGGGTGAGGTTAGATATAAATAATGTTTTACTTAGTCTAACTATACCCAACATCATAAATGCAAGATATAATCGATGTAAAATTAATGAGTTATTTTACATTCTTTTTTCAAACTAGGTCTTTAAAATTCTGTGTGTGCTTATATACCACATGCACATGTCACTTTGGACTAGATACTTTTCAAATGCTTGGTAGCCACATGTGACTGGTGGCAACTGTATTGCATAGTTCAGCTACATAGCAAGACCTTTGGAAAAAAATGGAATATTTTTAAGACCAATTTTGGGGTAACAGCAAAACTGAGTGTGTAATAGAGAAAGTTCCATATATTCCCATCCCCACACATGAATAACCTTCTCTGCTCTCATACCTACACCAGAGTGGTATATGGTAACAACTGATTGAACCTACATTGAAACATCCTGTCACTCACTGTCCACTGTTGACATTCAGGTTCTCTCTTGGTGTTTACATTTTCTGATTCTTGACAAATGTAAATGTTATCCATCATTATAGTATCATACAGAATAGTCTGATGACTCTAGAAATCCTATTCATCTATTTTCTCTCCCCACCCACTGATCCGTTTACTATCTCCAGAGTTTTACTTTTCCTATAATGTCATATAATTAGATTTATGCAATAGATAGTCTTTTCAAAGACTTCTTTGACTTAATATACATTTAAGATTCTTTCATATTTGTTCATGGCTTGATATTTCCTTTTTTAGTGCTGAGTAATATTCCATTATCTGGATATACCACAGTTTATAGGGAGAGACTTACAAATTGTATCCCAGCCATGGGACATAGGGTGAGGAAAGAGTGTTCTGTGAGGTTGGGGGTAGGGAATGACATAGCTATGACGGCTATGCTTTATTTTTTATTTATTTATTTATTTTTGGAGACTAGGTCTCGCTGTTTTTGCCCGTGGAACCGCAGGCTCTCATTGCCCGGGGTACTACGGACTCAAGCAATCCCCAGCTTCAGCTTCCCAGGTAGCTGGGATTACAGGCGCACGCCACCACGCCCAGCTATTTTTTTGGAACTAGGTCTCGTTACGCGCCCCAGGTGGAACTCGAACTGCGATCCCTAGCCCCGGCCGCTTCATAGGCTGAAGCTTACAGGCAGGAGCCACCGTGCCCGGCCCTTATGACGGCTATGCTTTAAAAGCTTCTGTGAATACCACGAAGAGAGGTGTGGTCTAGGGAAGCACTCAGGTTGCAAATCTCAGAAAAAGACCCTTAGCCACAAGTAAAGGCAAGTCCTTTCCTCTTAGATTTCCCCACATTCACTGTGGAATCTGCTTAGCCCACAGTCTACTGATATGTCAGCAAATATCTATGTCAAACACTCCATTCCAGTTTCACGAAGATATTTAAACCAAGCAAACTGTTGAAAGATAATACAGAACTGAATTTGCATGGGCATAATTTCCTCAATCAAAGAATATTAAGCAAAAAGAGACCAAAACAGGAGTTGACTTGCAATTCAGATGTCACTGTTTTGTGATGTGACTCAGCTACTTTCTTTATTTGGTGGATGTTGAATGACCTGTTTTATCTCAGTTGAGATAAATTTCCTGCCAATTGAGCTCTCTTTATTGGCAGGCATTGGTGTATCAATTCTGAGAACTGTGTGATTGCAAAGCTGAAAAGCCCATTCATCAAGCTATGGTGTCACTGCCCTATTTAATGTATTAACCAGAATGTGACTTCATTTCAGCCATTTTGAAGCTTAAATACAAGGCATTCAGCCCTTTATTAAAGGAATGAGCTGATGACAAAATTTATTCATTGTATTTCTCACAAACAGTTTAATATCTTCTAAGCATCACTAAGTTAAGAAAATAATTATGGAGAGTAATAGCAGATGTCATTTAGAAATGGGCCAGCTTAAAAAGAAAATATTGATTTCAGTTAACACCCATAGTTTTCAGGCCCTTTCCAATATGTTAAATTGTTGGTGAAATATAGTGGCTGGTTTGATAGCTTATCACTTTTTATGAGAAGTGGAAGACACAATTTTATCTTGTTTGAACAAGTTGCATTAGCCTTAGGGAGCATTTTGGTTCTGTAGTCACAGGTCCATTTCCCTAAGGTCTTTTTGTAAACAGGGGAAAACAAAGACTGGCTAGTTTAGTAGTCCATTCCAAATCTAAGGCAAATGACCTCCAAGTTTTAATTTTCCCAATCATAAGATGGGAATTGCATCTATTTGTAAAAATTACTCTAATATCTTCAAATGAAATGGTCCAAGAAGTAGAGATTAGTATAATGAATCACTGTGCTTCAGGGGAAAGAAAAACCTCATAAACCTTCATAAAGACTTTTATGTTTTTTTTTTTTTTTTTAAATACAGCTCCTTTCAAAATGTCTACAGTTCACGAGATTCTGTGCAAGCTCAGCTTGGAGGGTGATGTAAGTATATCACTTTAACTTTGTATAGTTTTGAAAGTTGAACATCTCTGGAAAACTCTGTTATTTCCTTTCCTTCACATCTAAAGAAAATGGGAATAAATTTCAGACATGTATTCCCTTATCTTGGTTCTCCTTACTTCCCAATTGTGTTAGCTGTTCCTACTAGCTCAATTTGAAAGAAATTGTTACAATACCAGAAACCTCTTTAGGATCCCATTAAAATTGGACACCACTAGTGACTGGAATTTTATCCTGCTATATACTAAACATGTCATTGGTAGTTACTGTTTTGATGATACATGATTTAATGTCATGCATTAGAATTTTATTAATGGTTGCCATAAACTACAGTTACATAAAAGAAATGATTTTGTATGTTTTGAATTTCTTACAGCATCCAGGAAATTATTCCAGATGAATACTTAACACTTTTATTTTCTTTTTAGCACTTGGAAAAAACTTTTCTTCAAAAGAGCTAGAATGTCTGTTCCTTTTTTCTTTTTCTTTTTTGTTTTCCTTTTTTGAGGCTAGGTCTTGCTATGTTGCCCAGGGTAGTCCCAATCCTGCGTACTCAAGCAATCCCCAGCCTCAGCCTCCCAGGTAGGTGGGATTACAGGTGCTCGCCACAGCACCCGGCTGCTTTTTCGAGACCAGGGCAGTCTCAAACCCATGAACTCAAGTGATCCTGGACCTCTTACCTCCCAGCACTTGGATTACAGGCACACACGACCACACCCAGCTTTGTTCTTTGTTTCTGAACAAACTAATGAAATTATTAAAATCCATTATGTTAAGCCAGGTGTGATGACATGCATTTATAATCCAAGCGCTGGGAAGCAAGAGGCTGAGGATCCCTTGAGTTCACGTGTTCCAGACTACCCTGGGCAACAGAGTGAGACCTGGTCTCAAAAAAAGCAGCCTGGTGCAGTGTGGGCACCTGTAATCCCAGCTACCTAGAAGGCTGATACTGGGAATCACTTGAGTCTCCAGGATAAGGACTACCCCCGACAACATAGCGAGACCTAGTCTCAAAAAAAAAAAATCTATCATGTTTCTTTCTTGTTTTGGCAATTAGGGAGCTCAGATTCAGAGTTTGACCTAATATCTTTCAGAGGAAATATGTGAAACTGGACATTCTGATACAGTTGCGTTTTTGTATTGCAATTATGAAAATCTTAAGTTATATATGAAATTACATTATTATCAATACTTTTTAAACCAAGTAGATATGAGGTACATAAAAATTATGAATATATAAAATATAGTGTCATACATCTTTGCAGTCACCTTGGCAAGTGGTTTTTATGAAAACTCAGAATGATGCTGCCTTGTAGCCATAGCTTTCAGATATTTCAAAATATGCATGTAGAAATTAAAATACAAAATCACTGCAAAATGACTTGAGAGGAGCTGAGATGCTCTCTGTTGACTGTGGTACTGGCAATCAAGTGTTCAGATGGATGACATCCACACAGGTACAGGCATAGAGACTACAAAGTTTTTGTATCTTTTATCCTTCCCTTGGAATTTATATGCTCTATTGTTGGTTATAATACAAGCTACATGTTCAGATCCAGGCAATTCTAGGAGCAAAAGACTATTTTTCTTTAGTGGATCCACTTCTTAGATTATTTGTATAACATTTGAAACATCTCTGGGAGGTGAGATAGGACTGTAACAGAAAAATGTTGTATTATTTGCCAGTATTTTGAGGAAAGAAAAAAAATTACTGTTAATTCAATGACTTGATTTTCAAATAAGTAGATTTTTTAGGTGATAGTCAATTTTCCATTTTACTTTATTTTCAGAGATATTATAAAATGCTGTAAGACTTTTCCCTACTCATTATAGTTTTTGGAATCAGATAGCGCATAGCACCAACTAAATAAAGCCATTTTTGATATGGCTCAACAACCAGAATGCCTGCTTTTGTAAATCACTGGCAGCTTAGTTAATACATAGAAAAATATTTTTCTTTAGATTTCCACTCACATTTTGTAGTCACTATAGTAAATCTAGTATTTTAAAATAGCACTTTGCCCTTATCTTTTCCTGAATGTTTGCTCTATTCCAATTGTGTTACTCTTACTGGGAAGCTTAAGTAGTGAAATTTGATGGAAAGTACATGATAATCAAGTGTATATCACAGGTATAAGTATTCACTGGATATACTTGTTGGCCAAGATGGTCATAAGTAGAGATACACAACTTAGATTGTGTATTAGACTGAATTTAGATTTCTGGCTTGTCCTGGAAGATGGGTGAGAGCGTGATATCTTTGTTGCGTATCTGTACATCTCACTGCTATAAAACCAAATGGTGTGGGTGCTGCTGGGTACCTCTAAAATAATGCCAGTGGATGGAGGGTTTCTTCAGGGCAAAGTCTTTATACTATGATGGGCATACTGTTCTGGGGAGTGGTGGGCTGGAGAGCCTTATCATTGAAGGTGGGGCAGTGGTAGATAATGCCACTGGCTATCAGCCAACTCAAACCATGCTGTCTGTCTTTTACTTTGGGGCTGGATAGCTGAGAAGGAAAACTATAAAGGCATTTCAAAGGAGGGAAATTAACATTTTGCAAAGGGGAAATGATAGAGTGGCATGCTAATTAATGTTTCTTTAATTTGGGGTGGTGTGGGGTGGGTTGGGATGGGGTGGAGTGGGTCATCCAATTGGGATGGGTAATATGGTTTGAAAAATGTTGGAAAAGGAGCGGGCATTGTTTAAAAGGCAATGATAAAATAATAGCAAAAGTGATAGGCACATGGGACTGTGTTTAGACACAGGGGAGACAGAGAGAGGAGAGAGGAACAGGAACTTGGTGGACACAGAGAGGATGTGGGACGTGCACCCTGATCATTGTGGTGCCTTAGTAGTGGCCAAAACAGAGGCTCAGTGAAGGAAGACACTTCCTTTAATTATCTGATGGTCAGAGAGGTAGCAAGTATTTTACTTTTTTTTTTTTTAATTGTGAACTCAGTGATACGGGTCCAGTGAAAATTCATGTGCCTATAGCAAAATCTTGGCTAAACACAGTTGTTATGCAGATATCTCAACATTTGAGGTTGTTTCAAATTGTCAGTCGAGTTTAATGTTCTTCAAAGCCTTCCAAATAAGTGGGCAGTTTGGAGTGCCCGGCTTCGTCTTGTCTGCTTTTGAGCTTGCACTGAAAGGAAGATGAAAAGTAGAAGTAGAGGTTCTAAACTAGCTCGCCTTTTGAAGACGAGTTCTCAGTAGCAGCAGCAATGGGGTTTTTTATTTTATATGAAGTGGCATGTTAATACTCACCTTGTTACCTAGTCTAAGAATGATTTGAGTTGTTAAGAGAAACAGTAGGGGAAAATCCCTTTTAGCAATTGCTGTTTCAAGAGAAATTTAAATGTGTGTAACTTGAGGGTGCTTTTTTTTTTTTTTAACTTTAGCACACACCGGCAAGTGCGTATGGCTCAGTCAAAGCATACACCAACTTTGATGCTGAGCGAGATGCTCTGAACATTGAAACAGCCATCAAAACCAAAGGTAGGCCAAACATTTGTCTTCTTGTCAGGGTCTGGTTGAAGCATTTTTGGTGGTCTCTTCAGTCTCACTCAGCTTTTCATACCTTATTTGATATTGCCACTGAACTTTAATGGAGTGCTCTCAACCCAACTCACCCCACACCTATCTCTCTTTCTCCCTCCTTCCCTCTTGTTCTCTCTCCATCCCCACCCCTTCTTCTCCCTCTTTGGAGAGAAAAAGATTTAAAACATGAGAAAGTATTTTTACCTAGCAGTGGAGTAGCGTGGACCAAGTCCGAAGTTGAGCGCCCAGAGGCTGAGTTGTGGCTATGTGTTTTGGGCTCGTTTCTTCATTTTGAGCCCTCAGAATCTCTTTTATAAAGAATAAGCCCATCATGGTGGTTCCTAAGGGCCTTTCTTGTTTCAAATCCCCTTGTCTGCCATTAAACTTGTTGGAAAAACACTGGAAAAGCTTCACTGCCTTGCCTTCAAATTGATCTAAAGAGTGAAAAAGTTGGTCTTTTCCCCCTCAAGTTTTGCTGCTCCTCAAGCTTGGAACCTGAATTAGAAGGGCTTTTGGAATGAGTATGTTTCCTCATGTTCCAGGATGACTAAGAGAAGACCAAGAAGCACAAAAGCTTCCTTTTCACAATAAAACGGATAAGCATTAAATCAGTGAAGTCTGAGGGAGAACCTGCTCAGGTGAGAGCAGGTTTTCTGTTTCCACACAAGTAAATTTTCAGACTTTTTTGGTTTATGTTAATGAAGCATGCATCTTTGGGGTTGCCCTATCCCCAAGTTCCTGACAGCACTGTAGTTATTGCGGTGATTCCTTTTTGTTTGTTTGTTTGTTTGTTTTCTTTTGAGACTAGGTCTCACTATTTTTGCCTGCGGAACCTCAGACTCATGTTGCCCTGGGTACCACAAACTCAAGCAATCCCCAGCCTCAGCTTCCCAGGTAGCTGGGATTACAGGCGCACACCACCACACCCAGCTATTTTTTTGGGACTAGGTCTTGCTCCGTGCTCCCAGCGGGACTCGAACCATGACTCCTGGCTCTGGCCCTGGCTTCCTAGGCTGCCACCAACAGGCATGCACTACCATGTCCGGCCTATTGTGGTGATTCGTAAGACTCAACACACTTTCCCTTGTTTGGAACAAAACTCTTCACTGTGAGGCCAGAGTGACCACACCTGATATGAAATCAGGACAGCTATGTCTTCATACCCCTGCTGAGGAGCCACTACGCTGAGGACTATGTTCTCTTCTAGGTGAAGTTACTTTAACCTGCTAACATGTCTACAATCCATGCATTCACCGAGAGAATGGGAACCTTAGCCAGAATGACCTAGAAATCTAACCATAGGGTGACCATATATGTCTGGGTTCTAACCACATATTTAAAATAGTGCCTCCCTTCACTCTCAGAATTCTTATTTTGCAGGGACATTCCATGTCACCGTTCCTAAAACCCTTGGAGAAACCACTGACTTTGTTTTCAGAGATAAGAAAGAAAGTAGAGAGACTCTTTTATAGCTGGTAATTCTTAGTAGGCAAAGGGTTTGCCTCATCTGCCTCCATACAGCTTACACAGCAGGCACCACCCTGTACAACTGCAGGGAGAACAACAAAGTATACCAGTGAAACCTTAACAACTTTTCTATTTTGGTGCTTTTAAATGGCTATACTGGCAGAAGTCAGGAAGTCACTAATCAGAAAATGAAACCGAAGTCCACAAGTTTTTTATTGCTATTGAAAGTTCTGGATGGAGTGTAGTAGTGAGAGCATGTGCAATCATGGTTCAAATCTTGCGTTTGTTACTAACTCACTAGCTCTTTGACTCTGGAAAACAATTTCCTTAAGCCTCAGTTTCCTTACTTTAAAGTAGAGCTAACCAAAGTTTCCACCCCATAGGACTGTGATGAAGTATGAATTCCCACTTAGCATGGAACTTGGCCTATAGCCAGTACTTAAAATGTTAGCTACCCACCCCCCCACTCTCCACTTTCCTAAAACTCACCCCCTCACACTATTTGGGTGTGCTACATTCCTGGGGTTTCCCAACATGCCATTGTAGAAACACTCTGAACTCATAACAGTTAGCTCATCTGACTAGGATGGTGCTTTTTATAAGCTTGAGACAAAGACTGCTTTTATCCCTGCCTGAGAAAGCATTTAGCACATTGGAATGTAAAGATTGTGCAATAGACTTCAGTATCAGCTGAAACTCCCATGGTAATGAAAATACCATTAGGCCCTTTCTAAGCTAGTAGAAAAACACTGTCACTTCTAAGCAGAAATGTCTGGAGTGCTAAGATTTGAATGCCCGAATCCCAGTTTGGTCCAAAGACACTAACATCACCATTATCATGATTGCAGCTGTTTGTTGAATATTTTTATGGAAGGCCTTGTACCACGCTCCTCAGGAACAATCATCTTAGGTATAAAGTCTTAAGTTACTCTTGTGAGGCATTATCCTGTCATCCCAAACCCCAGTTGGTGATTAACATGTTCCAGGTCTTATGGCTTTAATTCACTTTGAGATTTGAGCCCCAGGCCTGTGTTTTTAAGCATCCCAGTATTGTACCATTCACCTGCCAGGATTGGCATTCTTCATCCTGAGTTATTTCCAGGCTTGAGAAGCATTTTCTAGCTGTAATTCTGTTGCTATGGGATATGTGTCATATTTGTGGCCCCAATTCAAGTTTCCTTTCATCTCTTCTAGACTTTATGCTCAGTGGGCTCCATCTATGACCACTTTTTATTGACTATTTTATGTCTGCTGCTAAGTATTTTTTAGGAAGAAGAATACATTTTCTTGAGTTAAGTATGTTGGTCTTTTAGAAGAGCTTCTAGATTGTCAGTGTTTAAAGTTTAACTCCTTCTAGGAAACTTTTGATCAGAAAGGCTTATATCCCTTCAGAGCTCAGTGTACAAAAGCTGTAATATTCACATTGGCGGTGAGAGTGAGGAACCCAAATCTGTCTTTTGGTTGGGGAGTGACTCAGTGAAGTCACATTTTCTGTGTTATACAGAGTATCTGTAGGCCATCACAGACACAAAACAAATGAGGTCTATGACTAATTACTTTGATATGTAATTCATATACTCTACAATACATTTATGTGAAAGGAGCAGTTCCTTGGCTTTTTTTTTTTGTACCACTGAGTTGTGGAACCATCACCATACCCATTTGAGAACACACATTTTAACATACGTTCACCCTAAATTTGTCAGTTACACAGAAAAATAGGCATAAAATGCATTATGTCATCATAGAATGTGATCACACCAAAATAATTTTTTGTCAGAAGAAAATAGTAACTAAGATGTAGAATTATGGGTAATTATTGCTTCTTTTCGTTGTTCCCAGTATAGTGTACATTTTCTGAATTTTCTGTGATAGCATATTACCATCACAAAGAACAGCTATTGAAAACAAAATGAAGTCATCACATAGGAAAATGGCAGTCCTTTACCTTTTTCCTGCCCCTTGGTATTTTTAGGTAACTAATACCACTTTAAATATTAAGCTATTTAAGATCTTACTTTTCCTTTTAGAATGTTTTCCACCTTAAGTATAATAAAGAAGCTTGCATCACCCCTTAATGCACTTCTACCTCAAGTCCTTTATGAGCAAACATTGTACTAAATAATTGGTGTTCTCTTACTATCAAAGGAAACAGGGAAACCACACATGCTGATACAAAGAAAGTAAAAGGACCATGAAAAATAACTGGGTCTGGGCTGGGCATGGTGGCGCATGCCTGTAGGTGGCAGCCTAGGAAACCAAGGCCGGGGCCAGGGATTGCGGTTTGAGCCCCACCAGGGGCATGTAGTGAGACCTAGTCCCCAAAAAATAGCTGGGCGTGGTGGCACGCACCTGTAATCCCAGCTACCTGGGAAGCTGAGGCTGGGGATTGCTGAGTCTATGGTACCCCGGGCAACATGAGCCTGCAGTTCCACAGGCAAAAGTAGTGAGACCTAGTCTCAAAAAAAAAAAAAAAAATGACCTGGTCTCCCTTCCCAGACAGGGTAGCCCAAGTGCATGAGCTTGCGAGGGTGTGGCCAAGTGCAGAGCATGCTGGGCATGACCTGCTCTGACCCATTAAACACTTCCCTATTTATTGTCCAAGTATTCTCAGGAGGATGAACCAGGAGCAGATGGTTATGGAGGGTTAATCAGTTCCTGTTCAGTACAGGGGTTGTAAACTAGACAGACCTGGCAGGGGGAGGAGTAGTAACAGGGTGACATTAAGGGCTGGTACTGTCACCTGGGTGACATTAAGGGCTGGTACTGTCCAGATTGGTCAGAAGGTTCTAAAGCAGGCCTTTATCTTCACCAGAGCCGCAAGGCATCTATTCATTCGTAGGTCTCCTTGCCTCATCTGTTGCAGATTCTCTCTCTAGCTTGGTCTGATATATTTGGTGCCCCTAACAGGCATCAGGAGTGTGCAACCCTTTCTAGTGAGAGTGTCAGTCCACTTCGAATATCCTGATAGTCCCACTCATTTCTCAGTCGGAGCCCATTGGTCTCTTGGGCAAACTTTCTCTGAGGAGACAGAATTGATTTTTCCTCCTGTCTGTCTCATATTACTTACATACTCATTTGTAGCTCTTACCATGTTGTTTTCGTTTATTATGTATAGATTTGTCCATCCCACCAGAATCTGAGCTTCTTGAGGGCAAGGACTTTATTTCATTAATTTTATTCACATACCTCCTGTGTCTGTGTGAGAAGGTAAAAAAAATATTTTTTTGAGACTAGGTCTTGTTACTTTTGCCCATGGAACCACAGGCTCACATTGCCCGGGGTACCATGGACTCAAGCAATGCCCAACCTCAGTTTCCCAGGTAGCTGGGATTACAAACGCACACCACCACGCCCAGCTATTTTTTGGAACTGTCTCACTGCATTGCCCTGAGCGGAACTCAAACCGTGATCCCTAGCCCCAGCTGCTTCATAGGCTAAAGCTTACAGGCATGAGCCACCGTGCCCGGCCTCAGAAGGTAAAATTTCATCCTAAGTAGTAATCAAAGTTTTTACAGATACCAGATCACACAGATAAGTGCAGAGAATGGGGACTAAAGGCTGCCAAATTGAGGCAGCAAAGGCCAGTTCCAGAATTTGGACAGTATCCAGAAAGGATCAGAGTCCCCCACTGAGTTTAATCCATTTCCACAAAATGAATTTTAAGTCTACTTTGTTCTACTTTGAAGGGAACTCACTGTTTCTGTTACCTGAGACGAATATCTTGTGTGCACTCTGGGTTAAGGTAGACTGTACAATTACTGACCTTAATTTATATCTAGTAGAAACTGAATAAAGTCATGCAAAGGTAGTAATATTGCTTAATTAACAAGAGGTTTCTGAGACTTAAATCTGTAGGAGTCTCTTGGTCTAGATTGGCCTTGGGTTAAATATATACTGTGGAGTGTACAACACAGCTGTGAATGGTTTACCATATGGGTCCAAATAACTAGAAAGGAAAGTCAGCTAAATTAGAAAAGGATGAAACTAGACTACATAAAATAGATTGTAATTAGAAGCAGCACAACCCCAGAGTTAGTGTAAGTGCCAATAAACTGGTACAGCTTTGGTCTCTCTCTTTCTGGAAGGGGAGGGTAATGAGTTGCCCTATTATTATTGCCAGTTTTGATTTTAGCAGTATTTGTGTTCTCCGGAAGGGCTGCAAAAGTGGATGATTTTTCCCCTTCTTACAAGCACAAGTATAGAAGCATAACTGCAGCAAGTTTTTGCACTTTTTTTTTCTTATACTTATAAAATGGAACTGCAAAAGATTTCCAGCATGGTCAAAAAACTAACATCCCATGCCCGTGAAAGGCAAGTGAGAATCTTTATTTTTGGTTTCACATGCATACCTAGAGGTATATTCATTCAGCTGAGGTAGCCCTTAGGAATATATTCTCTCTGGAAAGTGGTTTGGCTCTGAAAAAATAGCTTTTTCCCTGTAAGGGAGGGGTAGATAATGAGGGCCCAAACCACAAAAATCTGAATAAGAGTTTGTTGATGAGAAAGTCTTTTTGATTTACGTAGCCCATGTTCTGCTGCCTGGGAACCGGAGGGAGAGAATCTTCAAGTCCTTGAGGCCTTTCCCTTGGTGTTCCCTTTAGTCTGAGTTCTCAGTTTACAGTGCTACTAGGAACAGAAAGAGACCTGCCCTAATTCATAGGCCACCTTCACTCTGAGCACACATTTTCTTAGAAACATTCCAGTGACATGTTTTGTCTAAATGACTGTGTAGATGACCAAGAAGTTAGGAAAACAGTTGTGCTAATGATCAGCATCAGCTTTCCTTGCCTCTCAGCTTTCTTTTTCATAAAAACTGTTACCTCTTTCCCCTGCCATCCAGGTACCATGGAAGTAACCAAAGTCTCATCTGGTCACCACCCCCCCCCCCCATGCTAGGAAAATAAATACTAACCTTTTTACTATTGATTGAATTCACATGAGTATGCTGGTTCCTCTTGAATCTGTTCAGAGTGTTTTTCTGTGGTGCTTTCATTTTATGTGTATTCCTTCATTTACAGTTTTATTGGATTTGAATCTGGAGTGATCACCTCACCTACCTGATGTTTTCCTGCTTCTCCTATAGAGTAATTATGCTTGGAAGGCAGACAGAATTCTGGATTATTAAATACCTAGTGGGAGTGCCAAAAAAATGGCACCTTAAAACCCTTTCTAAGGGATTTCGCTAAGGTGTTAGAAGAACAGAAATAGAGGAAACTTATTTTCTGGGCTCAACCTTCTCTTCAGGCACTTAGGTAGACTATGTTTTCCTTGAGGTGGCCTGTGAACCCCCCTTTACAAGACTTTGCAGAGGCACAGGGATTCCCCAATCTCTTCCCATCCTATGCATTGCTTGTTCATTATTCCATCTTCCAGGCCTTGAAACTGGACTAACCTCCTGTGGGCTTGACAGAAATGTTTCTCATTCTCTCTATGTCTTTTATTTTCAATGACCAAAAAGCAAATGGAGATAGGAATTAGGCCTGCACCAGAGAAACTGAGTGGACAAGGTAGAACACAGATTCCCTCTTCCTCTTCTTTTCTGCATTCTTTAAATTCAGACTTTTTATGATTCTTATTTTACAGGATGAGAAACTGAGGCCTGGGGAGGTAGCTAATGCTCTTCAGATCTTATAGTTCTGTGTGCACTTAGTTTTCAGTGCACTATGTCTGTCACTGCCATTTATCCTGAAGCTTCCACTTTCACCTTCAGCTCCTGATGAGACCTTATGGGGGAAGAGTGCTCACCTTTGCAGTGTGATCCAGAGGGTGGTCTGACTGCTGGACCTCTAGACCAGGCAGCACGTTGGTAGATGGTTGGTAGGATAATTTTGGGTAATGGTACACTTGCAGACACGTACTTCTCTGTCCCCAAAGTCACTCACAGTAGACAAATGAATTGTCTTAGAAGGGATTCCTAAGATAGGAGGGACTGCCTGCCTCCACCAAGTTATTAATAATTTCTCCAGAAGAGTCCTCTAGCTCTTTCTGTTTGAAAAACCTCAGTGGGTCATCTCTTTAGTGACCGTGCTGTTCATTGTTACTGGGTGGCAAGTGATTAGCTACAGATTAGTAAATGTATGTACATTTGTATGTACTAAATAATGAGTTCAGTTCTATCATGTCTACAGAGACATCACTGTCCCAAGTCCTTACCAGGAACTTGATGGAGGAGTGTAGTATAAAGCATCAATCAAGGAGTGTGGTATAAATTCAAAAAGGTACAAACATAACTCATATAAATATAGGGTGAATACATGTCAAACATTTATTTAACTCATTGAGATAATTCTGATATAAAAGGAAGTTTGAGAGACTATGTTTATAGGCACTGAAAATAGAATGTTGGGAAAGTTCACTGGACTGAACATGAGACTGTCAGTGTCTAGTAGGGTCTTGGTGCCATGGCTTTTGGGGTTATCCTTTTTACTGAACTAAATCTCTAGGTTAACCTGTAATCCCACAAAATTATGCCCTAATCAGTAACAAGTAGCAAGTCCAGTGAGGACACATACCTGGAGAGACAGCCTTGAGTGGGCCATACTGGGAAGATACACGTTCTCCTTTTGTCTTTTTTTTTTTTTTTTCAAACTTTGGATTATTTCCTGTAAAGGGAGATGAGATTACCCAATGCAGTGATCTTTATCTCTGGTTTGGATTATGGTGCTATGGGTGACTAGCTCATGTGACCAGGCCTTCTATGAGCTTTTGTTTCATCAATGAAATAGGGTTGACAATATCCACTTCACATGGATGTGGTGAAAACTGCATAATGGAATTATGTAAAGCAACTACTAAAATGCTGGTATGTAGTAGGTGCTCAGTAAAATCTGCTGTGTAATAATGGATATGTCCACACATTCATACCCATGGATATGTGGCCTTTCTTTTTGTGGTCTGCCTCTGACTTTCTTGTTCAAATGATTATTCCTGAGGTTTAAAAGCAATAAACCCAGTAATCTAAGCCCAGATTTGGTTTTTCCCATGCTTTAGGTAAGGAGAGGATCTGGGAAGTTTTTCCTTATTTTCTGTCCATCCCCCCTGCCTCGAGGGCCTCTTGAGTCCATATCATACAAAATAAAATCCACTTTCTTTGTGTAGTCGGTGTGAGTGGCAGATGTGAGTCAGCATCCTGTTCAGAATGGCCTCTTGGTCCCTTGCCATAGACAATAGAGACACACATTTTCCATGGAATGCCAGAAGCCGGGCTGACTTGGGGTCCCCACCCGCAGAGAGGGGGAGGAAACTCCAGGAGGCTGATTTTGTGTTTTTTTGATTCAGCCATTATTTTAGACTGTGAGTGTTCTTTGTGCTTTAAAAATACAACGGATGGTTTCAGGGGCCCATGACCCTGGAATTTTTGGCTTGAGTCCTGCTGTCAGCGGCGCCTCCCTGTGGCATCACTTGGCAAAGCTGTTACTTCAGGTTCAATAGTTTTTAGAACAGTGATGACCTTTTGGATGCCCCAGTTTGGAGTGTGGAAATATTTTTGTAGTTAGCCTATGAGGTTAGCTAACTATTTTCATTCGAGGAATAAATATTTTAAAACTTCATTGTGCTTCCTGTTGGGAGCCAAATATCCTTGTGTCATAGTTCCAGACCAGTCTTGAAACCTGAATTTCTACTAGTTTTGAAAGGAAATTTTCAAAAATCTGCCTGGGTCACAGAATTTACTGTGCTCTCTTGCTGTGGGATGCCAAACCCACCCCTGTTTCCCAATATGAGCCTGAACCTTTGCTCAGATTACTTTGTGACCTACATCTAACCTAAGAGGAATGGTGTGGAAGAGGAACCATTATTCAGGTTTGTTGGTTTTTCTTTATGCTTTTGCTCTACCTACATAGTTTCCTTTAGACCTTGGCACTTCTCCCAGCAGTCATTTCCCTACGCACTAGAGCTTGAAATATATGAAAGTACAAATCCTGAGAGGCAGCACCCCATCCTCGGTGTCTGTGCCAGTGTTACATTTGTTAAACAGAGAGAGCTCCCAGCACACTGGCACTCACAGGGCATCGTTAATGATGACTGAGCAAACATAGGAAGCTGAGTATTCTGCCCTCTTCAGCTGCATCCTGGGCAGAAATGTTGAGTAACCAGAGCCCCTTGCAACATCCACCTGCACCAGACTATTTTCTCCAGGGATGAATTGCCCCACCAATTCGGAGCACAGTTAGAGAGGAAGCAGCTTTGTTCCAAAGATAAGCTGGTTAAATCCTGCTAGCAGATACATGCATTCTGATATGACAACACAGGACATACCTTAAGTGGCTTTGACTAGTCACTTGGTCCAAGGCTCGATCTTTCTTTCCTCTTTCCAGTTCAATTTGAAACTTGCAGACAATGCTATGGGAGAAATAGCTGGTGCAGGTGAGGTTCTTGGAAGGAGGAAAAGGCTCCTGCTTGCAGAAATAACCTCCATTTAATTTTTCTGTAGTTGCTGACATTAATATTTGTGGGAGTTCACTTGTAAGTCCAGTATGTTTGATGCTGTATCTCAGGAGGCTGTTTGCTTGGTAAATAATTTAGGTAAAATACATTTAGCTGCCTTCAGTCTATAATTGTTGCTGCCTCCTAGGTGAGCTGTAGGTCAACCACCCCTGCTCTTTATGGGGATTTCTGATAATTGGATTGAATTCCAATGCCATTGGCTGTATGCTTAGCTGCTATGAACAGAATGGCAAAAAGCTGTTTTGTTGAGCTGTTGAAGAGCATGGCACTGGACTGCCATTAATGGAATAAACTCTTTTCTTAACCTAGGCTATTTGCTCAAACAAAAGAGTTTTCCCCCCCTAAAATTATGGTTGATCCTGCAGCTCACAGAAGCAGTTAGTAGAAGTCACTTAAAATTCTGCACAAGATAGATTTTGAAAGATCTTATGACTCCCTACCTCAGCTCAGCATCATCTCTACTGGTGTGATTCTTAAATAAAGGATCAGCTACTAGTTGGACTGCTGCTGCCTGGGTCCAAAATCCTAGATATGTCTATTTATTTTGCAATTTAAAAATCTTTATTTCTGACCCTCAAACAATTGAAGGTGGACTTACCATTTGACCCAGCAATCCCACTACTGGGAATCTACCCACCAGACATGACAACACTAATTCAAAAGGACACCTGTACGTGCATGTTTTTTGCAGCTCTGTTTACAATTGCCAAGATTTGGAAACAAACCAAATGCCCCAAAACAGATGATTGGCTAAAAAAAATGTGGTATATATGCACTGTGGAATACTATACATCAGTCAAGGAGGGCAGACACATGTCATCCACAGCCACATGAATGGAACTAGAAAGATTCATATTAGCAGAAATAAGCCAAAAAAAAAAAAGAGAGAAATACAGGATGGTCTCACTTATATGATGGATTTAGGGGAAAACAAACAAACAAATAAGAAAAAATAAAAACAACCAATGGGACTGAACAATGGAGCGAAAGAGGAGGAGGGGGAAGGAGGCAAAGAGCACAAAAGATCAGGATGGTTAACAGGTGTTAGGAAAGTGGGAAAGCCCTGGGGTACACAACAATGCAATAATGTAATATAAATATGAATACACATATATATGCAAATTCAAAAAAATTTAAATTAAAAAAAAAAAGAACAACCAAAAAAAGGGTACCAGTCCCATTCCTGAGAACTCCACCCTCACATCTCATCAAATACCAACTGTCTCCCAAAGGCTCTATCTCCTAATACCATCACATTTGGGAGCAGGGTTTCAACATAGGGAGTTGGGGGTGGGGGGGTATATAGCAAGTGCCCAACACTTATTCCAGAGTCTCTAACTATCAGGATGGAGTCTCTAACTATCAGGATGGCAGACCCTGTAGAACACCAGGGTTAGAAAAGTCAGTAGAAGCAGCTCAGGGGATCCAGAGCAGCCCCTCCACTGCAAAATGTGTCCTGGCTGCTCTTCAACCTGGGGTAACGTTCCCTCACTGTGCTTATCATTCTTCCCTGGCTCTCTGCTACTTCATGGTCCAACTTGAGTTGTTGCAAACTCTTGATAACTATGCTGGTTCACTTATGAACTGTATGGTAGATTGCATTCCTGACCTTTCTTCACTTGTCCCTGTTTTCCATTGCCATGTGGGCTTGGGGTTTCCTTTCCAAGACATAGGCTTGGTCATGTGACTTGCTGTGGTTATTGGGATGTGAATAGCTGAGATGTGAGCAAAGACTTGAAATGTACTTGCACAGTTAAGTTTA
>PVHY01012929.1:0-42784 GCA_004024945.1 Uropsilus gracilis | reverse complement strand
CCCCTCTGTATCCCCCCTTCAGTCACTCCTCCCATTTTTCTGCAAATTGTTGTTTGGTTAAGTTGATGTTTAGTTGTTGGTTGTTTGGCCTGTTGTTCTCTTTCGATATATGGTAAGTGTGTGTGTGTGTTTGTTGTTGTTGTTGTTTTATTTTTTTTATTTTTTTTTTTACCCCAGGGCTTTCCCACTTCACTAACATTTGTTAACTATCCTGATCTTTTGTGCTCTTCCCCTCCCCTGCCTTCTTCCCCCTCCTCCTCTCTCGCTCCATGGTTCAGTCCCATTGGTTGTTTTCATTTTTTCTTATTTGTTTGTTTGATTTTCCCTATATCCCTTATATAAGTGGGTCAACCTAAGCTTTGTTCACCTGGGCTCTGAAACACTGAAGTCAGAAAGTCAAATCTCTGTAATATTGCCAGATCCTTCTTGTAATTTACAATTCGAAAGCGAAAGGGAAATAACTCCTATTTCCTAGCTACACAATGTTATTATCAATGTATAACATCAGCTATGTTAGTGGTTGATGCCACTCTAACCGTATGCGTGTTCTTATTTTTGGTGACATTGCCCACGCTGCTACCCTGACTCGTGTTTCCTGGCTCTGTCCTTGTACCATGCATGGTCACCCTGCTCTTTCACAAATTCACCTTTTGGTGGAGAAAACTGTTCCCTGGGCCAAAGTTCTGACACTTATATGATTCAAAGCAGTTTTTAAGATGAAATGAGAAGGCTTAAGGGGAGTGAAAATTTTCCTCTACTTCACTCCTCTCTAAGGAAACATAAAGATATTTTAATACCAAAGGTCAGAGACACCATTTATTTTATACTCTTTCCTCCAGGAGAAATTACTTTAAGTTTAAGGAACATGGCTAGGTAATTTCTATGGGTAAACACAGGGAATTTGAAAGTGAAAGGATTAATATAACCATATTTGCTCAGCACAAGCCAATAAAAAGAGTTTCCTTTGTTCCTTCTTGTATTAAGAAAAGGATAGTGCCAAAGAGCTGGGTAGCTTTCTGGAATTCCTGATCCTTGGAAATGACTCCATGGGACAGTATGTGTGTGTGGGTGGGGGGGGTTGGGGAGGAATCAGTTTACACTGATTGGAAAGGGAAAGGGGGGGTACAGAGACAGAGACATGTCTTCCTAATATTTCTTGAGAAATGCCATTGTTAGATAGAACAGAGCTCATTCCTGTCACACCTGGATCTTCCTGGGTCCTTTCTGTTACACCCCAGCTGTGGTGCTGCCTTGCTGCTTTGCTGCTTTGGTTTGGAGATGTTTTTAACTCCTGTGGGGCTCAACTTCCTTATATGGACAGTGAAACCTGGACCCTGTAGAAAAAGCAGTCAAGTGGCAGGTTCTGGAGGGCACAATGCCTGGATTCTCATCCTGACTCTATCTTTTGCCAGATTTCTGACCTGGGGCAATTATTGAAACTCTCATTGCCTCAGTCACCTGCCTTGTAAAATGAGGAAATGCTAGCTACCATCATTTAAAGTTGTGAGGATTAAGCCGTTGGCTTAAAATAGTTAGCATATCTGAAAAGTGAGACAGTGTTAATATAGAGGAATGCTCTACTTTATCCTCTTCTCCACTGCTCACATTAAGCATTTCTGTGACCAGGTATGTAACTTTTCTCACCACAAGCAACCTCTGGGAACAGCTGGAGATGTGCTGTAACTAAACTCAATTCTGGCACTATCACTATCAGGAGATAGCATCAGATCCCACAGGTTAAGGGCTCCATCCCACAGGTTACCCATCTACCCTTCTGATGTCAACCGTAGATCCAGGATGTTACCTGTGCACCTGACCAATGAGTTATAAATCTGAAGTTTCCATGATTTTCTCTTCAGATTAATTTACTAGATTAGAGTACAAAACTCAGGGAAGCCATTTATTTACTAGGTTACCAGTGCAACAAAAGAAATAGCTCAGATACAACCAGGAGGAATGGAGGGGAAGGGCAAGGAATGGGGGAAGGGTAGGTCCCTTCCAGGTGAACCTCATTCCTTCTACATGTGCAGCAACCCAGAAGGTCTCAGATTCATATACTTTGGGTATTTTTTTTTTTTTTTTGAGACTAAGTCTCGCTATTTTTGCTTGTGGAACCGTAGGCTCACCTTGCCCGGGGTACCACAGACTCAAGCAATTCTCAGCCTCAGCTTCCCAGGTAGCTGGGATTACAGGCGCCTGCCAGCATGCCCAGCTATATTTTTTGGAACTAGATTTCGCTAAGTGCCCCCGGCAGGACACAAACTGCAATCCCAGGCCCAGGCCACAGCTTCCTAGGCTGCCGCTTACAGGCATACGCCAACTATGCCCGGCCTACTTTGGGTTTTTAATGGAGGCTCTAAAAGCTGGCAATCAGGGAACTGAAAGCAGGCAATCAGGGAACAAGGACATCAGTGCTATCAAGAAACAGTTTTATTAGTACCGATCCTGACTCAGTGGATTCATATCGAAAGGCTGAGTGCCCAAACAGGGAGTTAAAGGTTTATATACACTATACATGCTTTAATGTTCCAGATGAGATATCAGTGGTGATAGTACAAGGCCTGATGTGACAAAGCGAGAATGAAGAAGATTCAGGGAGAAACTGGGCTGCATACCAGTAAGCTGAGTCAGTAAGTCGTGGGCTGTTTATCTAGAACCCTGGCCTGTATTTCTTAGGTCACTGTGCTTAACCACACTTTAGGTTATCATGCTTTCACCTAGTCATTATACTTAAAATGAGAACACCAGGGCTGTCAAGAAGCAGATTTATTAGTACTAGTACTGACTTAGCAAATTCATATCCAAAGGCTGAGTGGCCCTACTGGATAAGTTACAGTTTATATGCTTTGGTGTTCCTGGTGGTTATCGTTGGTGGTAGTACATGGCCTGATGTGACGGAAGATAGAATGAAGAAGCTTCAAAGAGAAACTGGGCTGCTCAAAGTAACTGAGCAGTCATGGGCTGTTTATCCAGACCTCCTGGGCTATATTTCTAAGGTCACCATGCTTCAGATATTTCAGGTTATCATGCTTCATCTGATCATCATGCTCCAACTCCATTATGTATCCAATGTAGATTAAACCATTGATCATTAGTGGTTAACCTCTACCACCTTCTTTCCCCAGAAGTTTAGGGAAAGGGACTGACATTTTGCTCTCTAACCATCATTAGTTTCCCTGGCAACCAGCCCCCATCTTAAAAGCCTTTCCAAGTCACTTCTTTAACATAAACCCAGGCTTGTTCTAAATAACTTTTATTGCTCTTATCCCTCAGGAAATTTTAGGAGCTCTCTGCCAGAAATGGGACAAAGACCAAATAGAATTCTTACTATAAATCATAATATCAGTTAGGTGATATTATCCTCTTAGGGCTTTAGAATACTTTTGGCTGCAAGTAACAGGAAACAGAATTAAAAGTGATTTAAATAAGCAATTTCCAAAATTTCTGTGATCATATATACTTATCGCATTTGCTTAAAAATCATGTTCTTGTATTATTGTACAAACATTTATGTACATAATAAAATATAACAGGAGAAAATTAAAATATAACAGGAAAAAATTACAAGTTAAATTGAAACTATTACAAACAGAATTTCCAATACCTTCTTCTCACAACCAAGTAAATCAATAAATAATCTCTGTCACTTAATCTTGGACACCAAAAACTTAAACCACACTTCTCAATCTATTTTGCTTCCACAGAGACATTTGGAATTTGTCTGGAGACAACTTTCATTTTTATATCTTGCTGACAGCACTTAATATGGAGATGCTATGAGCATCTTATAGGCACAAGATCTGGGATACTGCTTAATATACTACATATAGTATAACCTCTCATAACAAAAAACTACCCTGACAAAAATGTCAACCATGCCAAGGTTGAGAAGCCCTGGCTAGACAATAAGGAAAAGGTAGTATCACACATGAATTTTAAAAAGTCCTGAGAGGAGGGATTTCAGAGGCTCAATCACCACATTTCCCCTTCTCTCTCCCATTCCCATTCATTCATCTTGTCCTTGACTTGTGGTTCCAAGATGCTGCATAACTCCAAGCATCATGTCTACTTGCTCACCATTGCTACCTGTCTAAAGCATAGAGTGCTTTTTCATGTGTGACTCTTGTTAAAACCAAGGAGATCTCCCTGCACCTTCTGATTACCTCCCTGTCTGCCCTTGAGTCAAGCAGACTGGGAGGTAGACCAATTAGGACTTATCATCAAAGAACAAACTGAAGTCCTTGTTCTTTGGAAGCACATGGTCTTTCAAGAAAGTGAATAGTATCAGAGCTCCTGTGAGAAAAATGGGGAGAGAATGGGTTCTGGACAAGTAAGTTCAGCCACAGATCCCCTCCCACTTTCTCTGAGAGATATATTTACTAGAAAAACAGAGCATCCATTCAGTGATGGCTATACTAGGCTCTGAAATCAGAATTCTAGGTCTCAAATGCCAGCTCTGTGATGGATTACTGAATGACTTTGGGAAAATGACTTGGCAACTCAGTGCCTTTCTTCCCACATGTACCAAATGGGGGTAATAATTCATTTTACTTTTTGGGTTTTGTACAAGTTTAAAAAGTTAATATATGTAAAGCTCCTAGAATAGTGCGTGACATGTAAGAGGTACCCAGTGAATGGCACCCCAATTTTGTCTGGGTGTAAGGTTGACACCAGCTGATAAAAAGGTAAAAACAAACAAACAAACAAACAAACAAACAAAAAACTCTCAAGCCAATGCCAAAGGAAAAACAAACGGCTCTTTTAAAATCTAGCTTTGCCCCCAGGTTCTTCTCACCCATGTGGCCATTGCAAGATTTACAGTGTAATTTAAACAACAGGATTTACTAGCAAGAGAACAAAAGTCATTCATGCCACAAATGACCAGTTATCTTACCCCATCCACTGTTTAGTTCAAAGTCCCAAAAACACATGTCCAAGATGGCACCTTTTCACCCCCCCAAACCTGAGGCAGGCTGCCCACAAAGTCCAGTCTTGCAGCAGACATAAATTCCAAGTCTTAAGTTCCAAGTTTTTCAAGTCTCCTTTTTGCATCTTCTTTTCTTTTCTCTCCAGCTTTCCTAGCTCCTCAGCTTCTCCAAGTTTCTTCAAACTTCCAGCTAATATTGATGCAAAACCAGCTTTCCCAATCGCTGGCTTTCTCCAAGTACCACCTTTCCAGCTTTCAAACAAAACACAAAACAAGCTTTTTTTCTCTCTTTTGTTTTCCTTGCTGCCTCTTGCTCCAGCACCATGCACCTTTCTTTTCCAGGCCTACCATTCTGCAGCGTTTCGGTCTGGCTACAATACTGCCCACCTGGGCAGTTGCCCCACTGAGCTTCAGACTGTACCATGCACACCTGGCCACACTATGACTCTCAGTTACCACCAACCACT
Source organism: Uropsilus gracilis (assembly GCA_004024945.1). Classification (NCBI taxonomy): domain Eukaryota; kingdom Metazoa; phylum Chordata; class Mammalia; order Eulipotyphla; family Talpidae; genus Uropsilus; species Uropsilus gracilis. The sequence continues at coordinate 37,390 of PVHY01012929.1, read as the reverse complement.
GTTCTCCAGCGTCCAACCATCCTGGCTCCTGCTGGCCACTCACTCTTTCCCACTTCCCATTCCTTTTATTGCAATCTTTCTGTCGACCCTGCCAACCAGAACAGCTGGCACAGTCCTATTTTCAACTGCATCACAAAGAGCCCCACCCCCACCCCACTCCATTCAGTCATGTCACCCACTATCAGGGTAGGCTCTGGGCTTCCAGACTTCCAGGTTAGATTTGCAACATACAGTGCCAGGACAGGGAGGTCTGGCTCCTAGCAGCCACTTGTGTGACTCATGTGTCATCAACTCATGTGTCCCTGAGCAAGTTTCTTACCCAGAATCTTTACTTTCTCAGTTTACAAAATGCTGGGCAACAATTGCCAACACACCTGCTCAGAGGGTTGTCAGTGTGGGGATGAATCAGTGAGAGGAGGAAAAGGACCTCTTTGGCAGAAAAAGAAGCTTGGCAGTAGTCTGAGCACTAATGCTTTATCCTGCACTATTTACTGAGTCCTATCCTGGACAGTGGTGGTGTTGCCGCACAGTGATAGCAGGACCAGAAGCACGTGTCAGAGATGAATGACTCACAGACTGATGCTAAGATATGCACACACTGCAGAGAGGAGAGAAGGAAAGAAATAGCATACTCCCACTTGCTACGTCATATGGCACCAATACCTGTTCTTAACCAGCTGAAGAATTTGCCTGCAGGAATGGCAATGAAAACTGTGGCCTCACTAGTTGGACAAGGTCTGGAATAAGTTTGTGAATGAAAAGTAAAAAAAAAAAAAAAAAAAAAAAAAAAAAGGAGAGAGAAAAGGCTTACAGATTCTACAGGGAAATGCCGTGTGCTTCATGAATAAAGCAGGAGCCTGGCTGCCAACCCTGACAGGGGCTGGTCACTGAGCAAAGCAGAGAGTGCAGAGTCCAGCAGAGCACAAGCTGCATTCTGGGAGAACCATGTCTCTAGCTCTGTCATGTCTCCCAGCAGGTGGTTGAAAACCCTCTGCATGGACATAAGCTTGTTCCCTACTATGGGCATATGTTGCCCCTCTGCCCCATGAGCAGAGCCCACAAAGACCACTGTTGAAGTCATCTTGCTAAGTACTTGAGATAGAAGATTGTATTTTAAAAATTCCTAAGAGCAGAGAAGGTTTAAAGAGCCACAAGAAAGGACAAAGAACAAAAGTCTAGTGAAGGATGGAAGGATATTGCAGTCTCCCATTTGAACACTTGTAATTGTTACCGAGGTGGAAGAAACTTAGCACTCCAGCAAAATTACAGCAATTCAGGAAAACCAAGTGCACAAATATAAAACAGTACCCAGACAGTCATGAAGCAAAAGCCGTGACTACAAAATAACTCAAAAAGCCAAAAGGAATTGCAGAGAATCCATGATTGTTCTGGGGCAATGAGTGAAGGCCACTGGAAGAAGTGAGTTGTGAGACAAGTGGAGCCTAGAATGGAATGAGAAATGTAAACTGAGTTTGAAGTAGACGGTCAAAGACATGATTTTAAAGGAGACAGAGTTTTGCAATAACAGGCATGCATCGCTTAACAACAGGGGTATGGTCTAAGAAATGCATCCCAATTAGGTTATTTCACTGTTGTGCAGTCATAGAGGATAATCATGTAAGCCTGTGTAACCGTGACTTTCATTGTGATGATATCTGGCAAAGCCATAGCAGGAACTTTGACAACACAGGCAAGCAGGTTGAAAGAAGCAAATTATTTAGAAGAACAGACATGGAAAAAAAGAGATAGAGAGAGTAAGACTCCCTGACCTGTAGTACCAGGGAGGAACAAAAGGTACCAAAATGGTAACATTTTTATCTTTTTCCCTTAATTCTTCTAAGGCCTTATCAGTCTCTTGGTAATTGGCTGATGTCACAGAGATAAAAAAACATCTTTTGTTTCTCAACCCAGGAATTTTCTTGGGCCTGTCAGGAAATGCCACATCAGCTCTTCAACTTTCTTAGACTAAAGTTGCCTGTTCTGTTTCAAATTTACTGCCTTTAGTCTTCAGCTTGGCTAGTTAATCTCCATTGGAATTTGCTTTCTTTATCCCTCCAGTCATCCTGTCTTGAGGTTGCAGTTTTCCTACCTATGGGGGGGGTGGGGAGGTACAGGGAAGGGGGGAGTGGTTTCCTTTCCCAATTACTCACCTAGGTAGTATAACCTACCACACATCAGGCAATATTGTGCAGACTATTGGAACAATCTGCTCTGTCCATGCAGTTTGTAGTTGACCAAAACTTTGCTAAGCAATGCATCGCATCACTGTATTCTGGTGGAAAGGCAAGCTTCGATACGAATTCTGACATCTTGATTTCTAACTCTGGAATCTGAACTCAGGGTACTCACAACTTGAACTGCCTCACTTGTAAAATGAGTATTACGTTAATGGGCAAGGGAGGTTTTCTAACTTTTTTTTTTTTTTGAGACTAGGTCTTGCTATTTTTGCCCATGAAACCACAGGCTCTCGTTGCCCGGGGTACCACAGACTCAAGCAATCCCCAACCTCAGCTTCCCAGGTAGCTGGGATGACAGGTGCACACCACCACACCCAGCTATTTTTTGGAACTAGGTCTCGCTATGGGCCCCAGGCGGGACTCAAACCGTGGTCCCTAACCCCTGCCGCTTCATAGGCTGAAGCTTACAAGCACGAGCCACTGTGCCTGACTGATTTTCTAACTTTAAAACTCAATAATCATCTGCTTGCTTCTTCTCCCAGGCAGATTCAAACCCTAACCTCCTGCACTTAAATGCCTTCACTGACCAGTTACTTTGTTATGCAAATGCTGTCTCTCTCTTGAGGCTTGCAAACTCTCAGCTGCAAAAAAAAAAAAAAAAAAAAAAAATCAAACACTACAGTTTATAACCCCTTGATAACTGTCTTAAGACAGATACTTTACTTTCAATGTAACTTTTACTGGGTTCTTTCTACCATTCATAGTCCCATAGCTATCATTTTTAAAGCCAGTACAGATTTTTAAAGTGTAAAGAAGTATTTATTACTAAACAAAGTGATTTCCTAATTGTTTGCTACAGAAAGAAACATTTAAGAAAACCCTGATTACCCCAACATTGTTCAAAACCTTCAGTCTCAATCCTGTTGGGCTCACCACTTGTCCAATCCTTCAGAGTTCATTAATACATGCTTCAAGAGTAGAATATCTTTCTTTGGCATGCTCCAGCTTCCAAGCATATAGTCAAAGGCATGATATGTCTTCTTGCTGTGTCTTCATCACTTTATGTGGTAGAAAGAAACTCCAAAGTACAGGAACCAATAGCAGTTTCATTAAGGCCTCTTCGTGGCCTCTCCAAAAATCCTTAGGCTCACTTTAGCACACACACTTGTCTTAAGCATGCTAACGCTGTGAGTCAACAGGCTTGGGCCTATGGTTGGGCTGCCTGCCTCGACCATGTGACCTGGACTTACATTCTCCTTCTCCCCTGAATCCAAACCCCAAAGTCGGTGACCAAAATGGTTGATCGTCTCCTTTGTCTTCAACTCTTATTTATCCCTCTTCTCCTACCATACAGGACTCAGCAAGGAGTGGTCCTGTCAGGCAGGTATATGAATCAAAGTACAAACCAGCTCCCTTTGAAATTTGCAGGTCTAAAGCAACATGAGAATAGCTCCTTATCAAATGTATATGTCAACTATGTCAATACCAGGCTAATTCCCAGTTTACTAGAGCATCAGCAATGTTAATGAAGGCACCTAGAGGGGGTAGGCACCCCAGTATCATTATAACCTCACCTATTTGAGTAATTGTGAAGAGTAAGTTAGATCATGTATTAGCATATGAATATAATTAACATATGAATATAATTTAGTTTTTAATAGAAATTATTGCTCAGCCTTCCATAATATAAAGTCATGTTCTTTCACAATTGATAGAGGTCATACTGACCCAGAGTTAGTTCTATGGTTTCAGTTTCTAAAAAGGAAGTGGTTCAAAATAGAGGGGAAATATTAAAAAGGCAATTATAACTCTTCCTCATGTTTGTTCTCACAGTTCATTGCTCTATGAACTTGCCTTGCTCTTTTTGAGTCCTGCCTTAGAGGCATTTGTTTTTTGTCTTTCTTGGTGTTCCTTGCCTCTTCTGTTTCTGTGGTTAAAGTTTGTCACGATGTACCTATTGCTGGTGTGGGCAGCTCGGAGTGGAGGCTGAGAGGGGACTATGGTGAACCACCCACCCAAACCCCGCCCCCCTCCACCTCACACTGCACTCTGCCTCTCAGCAGGCCTCAGATGTGCAGTGCCCACATGCCAGCTGCCCTGGCAACTCCCGGAAGCAGCCCCTGGCACAAAGGAAGGATGCCGACAGAATGGCAGTGACCCAACAGCAAAGCTCCTAAAAAGGAGACTTGGAGATCTACCATCAGCCGATGGCTGTCCCCATGGAGGAGCAGCTCTACCAAAACATAAGACTGGGAATTGGGTCCCCAAAGCCAAAGACCTGAAACATAATGGGATGAAGCAGCAAAACGAGATAGAAAACAACAGAAAGAACAACCACCAAGAAACAAGAAGCATGGATACAAGTCTAAGGTGCTCGGAAAGGCCAATGAAGATATTAAAAAAAAAAAAAAGACCAAAAAGAGACTAAACATGGACAAACAACAAAAAGAAAGGAGGCAAAGAGACCAGAGGGAGTGTGGTGGGGTGGGGTAATCCCATGGAGATCAACAATTATGCAATCATGTAGTGTACAAAATCCAAAATATATATATATATAATAATAAAAAATAAATAAAAAGGCAATTATGACAAAGAAATTATGCTGTATTGTAGTGATCAACTTCTGAAGAATGAGAATTATGTGTTATATCCCACTGCTCAGCCCATTGTCTAGCATAGATAAACCTTGGCAAATATTTGATGCATGAAGAACACTAGTGAGGAGAAACAGGGATGGCTAAAGAATTAGATGTGATGATACAGCGTGCATAATGAAAATTTAATATATAAGAACAAAAGGCAAAGCACACAAAGAAGAGAAGACAGTGTTAAAAACCCAAAGAGGGCTAAAGAAACCAGCATATATACTTAGAGTGGGAAGGGGTATTTTTTAGAACAAAAGAAAAGAGCAGAATAAGAGAAGGGTAAGACCTGAAGAGTGGGTGCCTGAGTAACTGCTAACAAAATAAAAGGGGTTCCATCAGTTACAGGAGGAAGAACAAGGAAGACTAAGTCCTTTGCTTGGGGTAAGGAGTTCAGTGAGAACAGATCACAGAAAAAACAGAGCTATTGGATTTTGCCAGCCTTCTGCCTATACCTCAACCCATTCAACAAAGGGTCAGCTCATCACACAGAAAGGGGTGCAACAGAAAGGGGTGAATGCAAATGGAAATCAGGAGTCAGGAGCTGCACGCATCTCAGCCAGATTGGAGAGTCGTCACCCCAGTACAATACATCCCAGAGGTGGGAGCAAACTTGGTGCAGTTAAAACTTCTTGTCCTAATACTCAGTGGTCTTTGTCAAATGGTAAAGAACTAGAATGTTATTCTTAAAATGAAGGGAAGAAAAGGATAAAAAGGTGAGATCTCCAAATGATTAAAACCAGTTGTTCAAAAACGTTGGCTCTCAGATCTCTCCAGATTCCCTTTTTTAAAAATGCAATCTGGTTCTATAGAACTCAAATATAGAAAACCATTGAAATAGAGGTGTTCTGGGTATAGTAGGGAGGGGAAGGTGCCAGCATATACATTCACACCCCACTCTCTCCCTTGGACTGAAAGCATAACCTGAGCACTCTTGTTGAACCCAAGGTGAATACTGACATTTGCTGAATAAATCTTTTACTCATTCCTATCAAGGGAAGCAGTAAGCGCTGGGGGGCAGCAAGCAAAGTTCCCCAGGACCCAGCAAGGTCAGATCATTTGCTTTTCCATGGACTATCGGTGGAATGTGACAGCAGAGTTGATCTAGAGTTGAACCTGCCATATTTGACAACCACTTTCATAACATGACAAACAATATGATGTTTTTCTGCCCACGGTGCTATCAGGAGACTGCAACACTCTGATGTTATCCCAAAGACTGTGGTTAGAAAATTATTACTTTTTTAAATAAGAGAGTAGGTCTTGCTATGTTGCCCAGGGTTGTCTCAAACCCATAGTCTCAAGTGATCCTCAGCCTTGCCTCCCAGGTAACTGGGATTGCAGGCATGTGCCACCATGCCCGGCTTGTGGTTAAAAAATTAATACAAACATTGTGGGAATTCCTAATGGCCTTCCATGGAGCTTTTTTCTCATCAGCTTCCTTTCATCATTTTAATCAATACTAATAGTTATCTTTTATAAAGGGTTTAATATAACAGACACCATGCTAAGCTCAGTATATTCAGTCCTGAAAGTAACATTTCTATCACCACTCCATAGACGAGAAAACTGGGGCTCAAAATGGATTATTAGCTTTTTCAAAAGCACAAAGCTGTTGGAGATAGAGCTTAACCTTATGTATAATGGACTCCAAAAAATATTGATATTAGCCGGACAAGGACATCGGTGACACGCTGTTGTCATGAAGCTTTCAAGAACAGCTAATGTGTCACATCATAAAACCAGCCAAAGATCAAAAATGTAAAATGATAGACCAAATTTAAAATGATAATTGAAAATGAGTAATTGAAGGTCTAAAGCAAAACAAATAAACAAAAACAACAGCAAAAAACAGTAACATAAATACAAGATGGAAGAGATATAGCTTAATAGCAATGCATGTAGAACAGTCCTGCAGATTTTAATAAAGACAAATGCATTATGATTGAATAGTGAAATACAGCTGTCAAAAGGGCTAACATGAATTTGAGCCATAATAATGGGCTTGGAGGGCCTAAACCAAATCTGGGATGAAAGCACAACAACTCACATTGAATCCTATGAGATATATGCTATAAAGGTGAATGTGGATCTTAAAATTTGACAAGATAAAATTAATATAATAAGTATTCAGTGGTATTAGGAAAGAAGTTGAGAACAAGCAAGGAATGTATATGAAAAAGTCAAAATATGTTGTCTAAAATGAAACATGTGTAAAAAACTACAACCTATTAAGTTCTGTCTACTTTTGTTTTCAATAGTTTTTTCTTCTTAGTCGTTGGAGTTTTTTTAGAAAATAATATCTTAAGAGTAAAGATATTTATCTGTAGTTTGATAATTTGCCCACCTGGTTTCCTTTTCTTTTTTTGAGTAGTATTAAATCTAGTAGTGTACCATTAAAAGTGTTTATAATATAGCAGCTACAAGGATTGGTCATTTAACACCTTTCCAATTTCAGTCTTCTGTGTCTTTAGTTCTTCAGGGGCTACAACCCATCTTTTCAGACTCTTTTGCAACATGTGCTCCAGTGAGATTTAGGAGTCACCAATCAGATGCCCTTGAGTCTTGATTTCATCACGGGAGTACGTACCCGTGTGGAGTTTCAGAAGTTATATCACAGCCCTGGAACCCATGTTTCTGGTGGGATCCTGGATTGCACCCAACATAATTCTCTGGTTCCTCTCTGGAGTTCATGAATATTTTCTTGTTTGAAGTTAGGACATCAAGGAAGTCAGCTGTGATCAATGTCCATTGTTCCAGGCAGTATCTATAGGGATATAAGCTTGTTAACTCAACAATTCAGCCCTGATGATGAAAGTCTGTGGGGAAACCAATTAAAAAGGACAATAGAATTGATGTGTCTAACATTAAAACTATTATCTGTTAATAGATGTGTTAAAAGATATCTAGAATGGTATCAAATATTAATCATGGTTACTCTTCATGAGGGGATTATTTTTTATTCTTTGTACTTTCAGTTATTGCTTGAATTTTTGAAAATAACCAGTAATATAATGAAAATTCCCCTAATGGTTTGGTTTGAATAATTTCTTGCTGTAAATCCTTTTTTTCTTATCCATACCAAGACCTGTCATCATATAAACTATAGTTCAATATTCACTCATTTATTAATTTATTAGCTATCTACTATGCTCTGGGTCAAATGTTACCTATCAAGGATGCAGAAATGAATAAATGGCATATTTGCCTCTTAGGGAATCACAATTTAGGAAGAATACTAAAGATATAACTCCAGCACATTTAAATAAATATAATTACCCAATTTTCTGACTATATGTATCAAAAAGCATTGACTCAATTTCACAACACATGTCTATGAAGCATCCACATATGAACAGACCCTGTGCTAGATGCTGGGACTTCACTTTCTCTGGAGGCTGTCAAGAGTTTTTCAAGTTAGCTGGACCTCCATTCCTAAGGACACAGTTCACATTCTGGAACTCTACCATCAACCTTCAGCCAGTTGACTTACCTGCCTCTGAGCAGGAGCTGTTCTGAGAAGTCAGAAGTGACAGGTGTATCACTGATCAAAGAAAACATGAAGTGGGCAGCTGCATTACCTTTGGTTGGGTCTCTCTTGCCACCAGGGAGGAAGTGACTAAGAGGCAGTCAGAGTTCTGGACTCTTCCACCCAAGAGGGTTTCTTTAGACTCACTCTCCACACTGAGGTGACTCACTAGCTTCTTCCTCCTACAGTGTCAAGGCGGCCTCCCTCTCAACTGCAGTGCTGAACTAACCCAGAGATGGCTGGCTGCAAGGTAGATTGTTGGAAACTTGTTTCATTTCTCGTTCTATTTCTAGGTATGTCACTGACTTGCTGAGTCATATTTGGCAAGCTCAGAATCTCTTTTTTCTCTATTTTTTCCAGCTGGATTACATGGTTTACAATGAGCATTTTATTTCAAAAAATGGTAAAAGAATATAAAAATAATAGTGTTGTTTACCATATGGCTCTGTCTATACATAGTTCAATTAAAACATTATCTTATTGCAATAAAAATGTTTGTCTATTTTGTTCTTCACTGGAATGAAAGTTCTTTGCAAACAGGAACAATTTGTTTACATGTTTTATTCCCAGCACTCAACATAGTATAGTATAATAAAGTCAGATCTCTTCTACCTGGTCCTGGCGCCCAATGGAAAATCATGCATACTGACAAACAGACCAGAAGTGTCAAGAAGTCTTCTGGATACATTTGGGCATCTTTTGAGGTACAAGTTTGCAACTCTCATCTGATTTTTTTGAGCCAAAAAAGAAACAAGCTAAATGTAAGACTTGGGGCCTGTGACAGATTGATCAAAACTCAACAATCAACATTTTTCCGAAATGACTGGATCCAGGAAGGAATAGAAGCATGCCAAAAAAGGACATAAATGACCTCTAAGACACAATCAGCTGATCTTGTTGGAACTGTGTTTGAATCTTGCCTTGCTACAGACTTGCTTTTAGAATTTTTCACTAGCCCCAACATGGGTATATAACCAGCCTCAGTTGTACATTAGGTATGACTTCTTGAACTCGTGACTTTAATGAGCAGCCTATCACTCAGTCATAAAGGAAATTCTTGATATCTAGTTATTTGATGACTAACTGTGCAGCTACTATTCTTTTCTCTCAACATTAAATAACTAGTTCTGGACATTGCTCAGAAGTACCAGAGTTATGGATGAATCTAACAAATTTCACAATATCTGCATTGGTTATTTAATACCTAATTAAAAGGGGGAAAAAGTTGGAGCCCACAGACTTGTGCTGACATTAAAACAGCAAGAGATAAGAAGCCTAACACTTAGTATTAGTAATTTGATCTTGCCCTAGTCAAATGGCAATAGCCCAGGTAGTCTATTTTAATAACAAACTATTGTAAAACCAGCACAGTGTCAGCCAAAGAGAGGATATTGAGTAAATATTTTGATGGTGATGAAGAAGCAACATGAAATAAAGATGAGATACTATAAAGATACCCTCCTAAAAGTTTTGCTAGAATTTAAGTTTGTCCTAAGTCTCTTCGGAATACTTTTGGACTAAGGTTAGAAATGTGACTTCTAAATTTATATGCTTGTAAATTTTATTTTATGTCAAATGTATTAAAAGAGTAATTAAAGGTGTAGCCCAAGTTTCTAATTTATGTATCTTTGTTTGTAACTGTAAAAAAAGTCTTCCCCATAGACCTAAATGACCTTGACACTGGAGCAATATTTTGTTTCTTTCTAACTTTCAGTGTCTTGTACTGAACACAGAACTTTTCTCTTAATGGTACTGCAGAATAAGAAGAATCTAGTTATAAGTTGTCAAATTCTCTCTTTTGTGAGACTGTTCTATTTCTCTGTGATTTTTCTAGTTTCTATAGTAAGCAAGAAGACAACTTATAGAACCTAGAACCTAAACATAAAATGCAGAATGTATGTAATAAGTGAGCCACACATTCCAAATCTATATTCTGGTTTTAGAATATGAGGAAATCATTCAATTGAGCAGTAAAAGAAATATATATGTATTTAATATATGTTTATATAATATATACAAATGAAATATATATTTAATTTTGTTTAATTTTTCTTGATTATATATATTTTTTCTTACATCATTATATACCCCCAAATTCTCCCACCACCATATCACTCATGAACAGTTGCCATGATCTCTTACACTCATCCCTTCCCTGATTTTGCCCTTCGCCTTTTCTCCCTTACTGTATACTTCAGTTCTGTTATCAGTTTGCTATATTTAATTCTAAAGACTTAAGTTTTTACAGATACACGACACCCAATGTATATCTTAATGAATGATATAAGGCTGCTATAATATTACACTTAGAAAGTGGAAAGGCTAACATTCTTATAACCAATATCAAAGAACTAGAACTTGGCCAACCACCTTAGAAATTCCGGTCACTTGTCCAAATAATAGTCCTCTTCTTCCTTTCTCACCCTCCCATCCCAAGTAGCCATTATCCTGACTTTAGAGAGTTTTTACACTTTCTGGGATCTTGATAGAAATGCAAATTCTTGATCCCCTGCCTTGAGTCAGAAACTGGGGTGGAGTTTAGCAGTCACCTTCAGGAGATGATGATGATGTGTGTTTAAAGTTTAAAACTGTTGTTTTATGGTCATCATTTCCTTATGTGTGTTCAAACTTGCCCATCTTTAAGACTTCTAACTCTCCTTTAATTTAAAGTTTTCACCTTAGACCCTTTCTTTTCCTTATATGTGATCATTTAAAGAGTCTAGTCTGTGTGATTTGTGAAGTTTTCTACCTTTTGGACTTTGCTATGGAACACATGAATTTGAATTTGAATACATGAAGTTGCTGATTGAATCTGTGTGTTCAACATATTCATCTGTACTCCGTATGCCCTGAAAATTGGCAATTGAATCTAGAAATTTAATTGAACTTCAATTAAATTTCATCAGCAAGACTATAGGTCACATACTATTCTTTCATCAGGAGGCAGCTAATGGCTGGTTTACTCTCCTTTTGTGATGTTAGAAGCTTTTGATAATATCTGGATTCATTCATCCATTATGGGTTGTGAACTAGTGATGTTCTAATTCTATCCTTTTTCACTTATTAGTTAGAAGACTTTATAAAGAATTGGTCCCTTCATCTATTAAACTATGGTTGCCATTCGTATAGAAAATGCAGTAAGTGCTTGATTCTGTACCAGTTAGCAGTTTAGAAGATGATATATTACTTTCCCATCATTTTCCAAAAGTGACAATTATTTTTTAATATCACTATGCCTCAAGAATTTAAACATATTTGAAAGGTTTGATCTATTGTAATTATCTTTATTCTGGAAGCTCTCTTGAGCTAGTAGAAGCTGAGTCCTGAATCCTTCAGAAAGGGTCCTAGTAATCATTCATCATTTCCTTGCTGTCTGCAACGATAAGATGTTCCAGGTTCATTTTATAATTTTTTTCACCCTGGATCTAAAACCATTTTTCCAAGAAATCTTGATTTCTCAGAGTGAAATAATAATTCAAGATCTCATTCTAAGTACCAAAGGAGTCCACTAGTCCACTTTGGGTGGAATATTGTTTATAGTTCTTGTCAGTAAATGGACAAAGTTTTCTGAATTAATTTTTTAATTGTGGTAACATTAGGATTTGGACCATTAGACAGGACCTGTATAGGGTCCCTGGCAGCAAATCACCCTGAAAGGACAAAATTATAAAACACAAATGCATATGTGTATTATTTAGTATCCCCCAAACAAAACTGCTTGAAACAATCAACAGTTTCTGTGGGGTAGGAGCCCAAGAATGACTTACCTCAGTGGTTCTGATGTATGGTTTCTCATGAGATTGCAGTTAAGATGTTGGCCAGGCCCATATTTTAAAAAACAATGGACAACAACAAATGCTGGCATGGATGTGGAGAGAAAGGAACACTTTCATACTGCTGGTGGGAATGCAAACTGGCTCAGTCACTATGGAAAACTATGTGGAGGACCCTCAAACTACTGAAAATGGAACTACCATTTGATCCAGCAATCCCACTTCTGGGAATTTGCCCAAAGGATACATAAACACTAATTTAAAAGGACACCTATACTTGGATGTTTATTGCAGCACTATTTACAATGCCAGGATATGGTAACCACCAATGTCCAAAATAGACAAATGGATCAGAAAGTTGTGGTATATGTATACAACGGAATATTATTCATCAGTCAAAAAAGACAAGCTTATGCCATTTGCAGCAACAAGGATGGAGCTAGAAGGAATCTTGTTAGCAGAAATAAGCCAGAAAGAAAAAAGATAAATACTGGATGGTCTCACTTATATGAGGGATATAGGGATGACAAACAAATGGACAAGAAAAATTTAAAACTGTCAACAGAAATGAAGCAAAGAGCAAGGAGGAGGAGGGTAAAATCAGGAAGGATAGGCACAAGAGATTAAGATGGTTCTCGGGTGATAATGTGGTAGGAGACCTTGGGGTTTCCTATATATATTATATATATATTATATATTATATATAATATGTATATATATGCAATCAATTAAAAAGAGAGATGTTGGCCAGGTCATATAAAAAATGGGCAGCAAGTGCTGACAAGAATGTTGAGAAAAAGGAACAATTTTACTTTACTGGTGGAACTGCAAACTAGTCTAACCACTATGGAAAGCTGTGTGGAAGACACTCAAATTAATAGGGGTGATGTGGTAAAATTGGAGGACTGTGGCCCCAGCACGATAATGCTGCTTTAGGATGGCAGTCATTTTTCCCTGGTGGGTAGAGACTTGGAGAAGGAAGCCAAGGTTTCTCATGAGAGGAACAGACAGAGGGATTTCAGCAGGAGTGCAGCTGTAGAGCAGCAGAAAGAAAGTTGAATAAGAGAGAGAGAAGAAGAGCAGCAAAGAGGCTGGAGGTCTCAGAGCTACTGCTGCCATGTGTGGCAACAAGGCAGGGAAGGAGGCTTCCATCCCCAGCCTGGGCCAGTGAAGAGCCCAGGAAAGCATGTTGGAGAAACTTGTGGCCTGTGTAAGCTGACTTGAAAACTCAGTACTGAGAAACTTGCTCTAGAAACTATAAAGTTTGGGAATTGTCTAGAGACCTGAAGAGAACTTGGAGTGCTGCTGTTCTCATCGTGTGACATCTGAAGTGGTTGTTGCTGCTGTCCCGAGTGAGTCTTGGTGGTTCAGGCTGAAAGAATGCTGGATCTGAGCCTTTTGAAGAGGAGTGATGATGCCATCTTTATTTTTTCATTGGATTTGAATCTCCTGCTTTTGGAGGTGGATCAACAATGCTATCTTGGTTTCTTCATTTGGCTTGAAAGTGTGACAGTCACCATTTTGCAGATGCACATGGTCGAAGGGCCCACATGTAGCTTTTTGGACTAGAGAGTAGATTATGTGGTGAAATTACCAAAGGGGTCCCTTGTCCCCTCAGTGACACTTGTCTATTTTGTCTTTTTAGAAGTGAATAAATCTGTTTTTGCTCATGTGGGACGAACCTGATGAGGAGCTGAACTTAAAGGGCCAACAGTTGCTTTTTTAGGTTTAGTTAAATACTCTGCTTTGCTTGTTTAGTTACCCAATTTCAAAACTACTGAAAATGGAACTACCATTCAATACAATTCCACTTCTGAGAATCTACCCAAAGGACCAAAACACTAATTCAAAAGGAAACCTGTACTCCTATGTTTACTGCAGCACTATTTGTACAATATACAGAAAGAGTCAAATGCCCCAAAACAGACAAATGGATCAAAAATTTGTGGTACATTTACAAAATGGATTATTAGTCAGCAATCAAAAAACACAAACCCATGTTATTTGGGTCAACATGGATGGAGCTAAAAGGAATCATGCTAGTGGAAATAAGCCAGAAAGAAAAAGCCGGTCTCACTTATATGTGGGATATAGGGAAAACAAACAAAAGGACAAGAAAAAGTCAAAACTAACAAACTGACAATAGAACTAAAGCATACAGCTGGGAAGGGGAAGGGGAATAGGGGAAATCAGGGGAGGGATGAGCACAAGAGATCAAGATAATTGTTCATGGGTGACATGGTGGTGGGAGAACCTTGGGGTATACAGTGATGTAAAAAAATATATATGTGTGCTATCAATTAAACAAGGGGATAAAGGATGTTGGCCAGGGCTGCAGTCAACTGGAAGAACCCCTTTCAAGTTACTGCACTGCAAACCTGGTAAATTAGTGCTGGTGTCCTAGGCAAGAAGCCTCAGTTCCTCATCATATAAAACTCTCCCAAGGGTTTCTTGATGGCTGTGGGTCTATTGCGTGCCTACAAGCAAAGTAACAAGTTAGAGCAAAACCAATCAGATATTGAATTTAAAGAATGTGTGACCTAGTCACGGACTTTCTTTCAAATAAAGCAAAAGCAGGGAACTTCATTACCCCAAGTCAAACAGCCCATATCAATAGGCAATCTGGAAGACCTGTATCCCAGTGACAGTGACGCATACATTCCTTCTGGGCTTTGACTAAGGGACTTGATAAGTGAATGCTTTGCTGATGAGATAGAAACTGTGAGTAAGGGTCAAAAGCATGGTTTGATATCTGATGATTAAGACAGATATTGGGTCAGCAGACACATCCCCTAATGCCAAAAAATCCAATGACGTGTTCACCCCTGAGTCTCACTAATGTTGAACACATCTGCCACTAGCAAGCAATCTGCTTCTACAATTCCTTGCTTTCTCTTTATCAGTGTGATTGTTGCATCCCAGAACCCTATTTTGCCCTATTGTTGCCCAGACACAACAGACATTCCATGACAGAGCAGCTGGCTTCCCACAGAGTGAACCATCCACCGTGAGTGTGAGGGTACAAGGAAGAAGCCCTGTCTTTGAGGATCTCAAAAGTCATGCCCTGCTGCTCCCAAGATTTCCTTCTGGTTTACACAGGTCAAGGGAGAGGAGGAGATGATACAAGAGTATGAACATCAGGAGACAGAATCATTGAGGACTATGCTGGAAGCTGACTGATAGTTAAAAGTACCTTGCAGGGAGGGGTGGTGGGGGAAGGAGGGGTAAAAGTACCTCACAAATCCGACTAATTACTTCATGTCTATATTAATCTGCCTTCACACTGAGAATCTTCACAAATAGAATATCTTAATTATCTGCTGATTTTTGTGTTTGTTCAGGTCTTTTGGAGGCAAACATCAAGATGGGTTTAGGTATACCAGAGATTTTGGAGAGGAACCACCTAAGACAGGTAAAGATGGAAGGGGATGGGGTGGGCAGGAACAGCCTACAAACTATAATTCAAATGTTGGTGAAAGGGATTGGAAATCCCTCTCCACAAAAAAAAGAAAGATGGGTAGGAAGAGCCTCAAACACCAGCTCAGTTCTAAGCGTGTAAACCACCATCTGCTGGAATACTTCATCCTACAGGAAGACCCTGCACTAAGATAGCCCTTCCATGCCTATTCATTGCCTAGGATCAGGCTTGGGGACATCGCCTCAGGCAAGCAAGTGGAAGATACCAGAGTGAGGATGTTTAGGCTGTCCATTAATGATAATCTCAGAAGCAGAAGGTGCGGGAAAAGCTACACATTTTCATATGTGCTCCATCTTCATCCATCTCATACATAACAGTAACAATACCAACATTCTCAACCATCAATATGATCTCTGAAAATAGTTAAAATGTTATTGTACCCTTTCTCTCCCTTATAAAAGTACATTTATTTATTTGTTCGTTCGTTTGTTCATTCATTCATTATTTATAGACTGGGTCTCTCTATGTTGCCAGGGGTAGTATCAAACCCGCGGACTCAAGTGATTCCTAGCCCCCACCTCCCAAGTAGCTGGGATTACAGGTATGCGCTACCACCCCTGGCTTTAAAAGTACTTATATTTACAGTTTCAGAATATAGTCATTGCATGCTCTGCTCTCTCTCTCTTAAACTTCATTTTTATAAGCCCTTCTGCCAGGTGAAAGGTACACCTTCCCCCTGTACTCTCTCCTCTATCCTTGCCATCATCGGTAAAACTTAACCTGACCTTAGTATGTCCATTCCTATTTGAAGATGGAGCTGGAATTCTAACTCAGCACCACCTGGCCACCTACTCTGCTCTAAATAAACTGTATTGCATCCATCACATTTGGCCTCACATGTGACTTCAAAGATTACATCAGATGATCCAGAGTTGATCTGATGGCGCAGTAGGCAAGGGCATGACCTGGCCCATCTTTGCATGGCAGTACCTCACACTCCATCTTCCAGAGCAGGTGTGCAAAATCTGATTTTCTCTCTCTCTCTCTCTCTCTCTCTTTATTTGTCTATTTTTGCTAAAATGGAAAAGTCTTGAGAAGGCTGCCTTGGAGCATGCTCCTTCCATGATCGTCGGGTATCAGGGGGCTGGGGACCTGGAGCAGACTGGAAGTGACCCTTCTGCTGGTAGAGCTGCTTTAGTTGAATAGTAGAGCAGCACTGCTCTACACATAGCACAGGCATTAAGGGGATTTTTCAGCCCTTTAGACATTACTTATTTATTTTTAATATTAATTTTTATTTTTCTTACTGTTTGCATACTTACCTCATGTTTGTAGGCATGATCCTCCCCCCTCCCCTTCCCCTGGTCCCCCCTCTAGTCATTTCACTTCTTGTTGGATGCTGGTTGGTGATTGGCCTGTTGTTCTCTTTCTGGTGCAGTGTCCTCCTGGGTGAAGCCCATGTTCCTGGAGGCTGCAGACCAGCCTAGCAGATCTCCATGGATAACATTGGGGCAGATGGCCCTTCTGAGCATGTTGGAAAACCTCCTGTTGGTCTGGTATATGGAGTGGCTCTCCCAGCTTCTTTGCTGTAGAATTTCCTGTGGTGGAGGAGAAAGTCTCTTTTTTTAGGACTCTTAGGATCTCTGATTTCAGTGTCTCTTTGTTCTTATTGGCTGCCTCTTCCATTCATCCCGATGCTCGTGCCATGATCCTACTTCTTGGCCTTGTAGCTCTGGCATCTGGTTTTGGGAGATCATTTCCCAGTCATTGGGTGCGATGGATATCCCTGGTGGGGACAGACCTCAGCAAGTGGTTGGTCTGGCTTGTCACCTCTCTCATGATTTGCCACTTCATGGGTCACTGTCACTTCTTTGTGACTTTCCTCCCTCATTGGGACTGGGGGGCTCCTTGCTCATGTTGAGAGTGTCTCTGGATGGGAGTTTAGCTTCAGCACCAGAAATGTCGTTGGTGTTACTTGGTGGTATATCTTCAATTTCCTCTTACTGAGTCTTGTGTCTCGAAATTCTGACCATACTCTTTTTGGACAGGTGATGGGTTTGTTCAGGGCCTTTATTTATTTCTCTATCTCCTCCAGTATCTCTAGATTGTTGCTTGTTCAAAATGAGGAATGACTGAGGTGAGAATGAACCAGGGAGGACACCCCACAAGCCTGTGCCCCAGCAGATTACCAGCCCCCACATTGAGGAGGAGTCCCAGGGCTTCAGTCAGTGGGATGTCATTGAGTCACCCCCAGTGTACCCCTGAAAGGGGAGTCAGACCTCCCCCAGCTCCCCAGCTTGTGCACACCATGAGGAAGAGTGCAAACACCTAGACATAATGTGAAGATTCATAAAGTAGCTGGTGCAGCCAAGCAATTATTCTGGCAGCACAGGCTTTAGTTCTGGTTTTGTGTCTTCCCCCTCCTTTTGTATTCTTGCCTGAGTTTTCACAATTCAGAATGGCTCTGCAAATCAGTTAAACTCATGTGAGGAGATACATGCAAACCTGCATTCAGGAGACTCCTAAGAGGAGGGTTTGCTTTGTGAAAGTGTCATCAGACTTCTTAACAGTTCACCCTAGCATGAATGTGGAGAAACATCACAAATGTTCTCTTTGGCCTTCCTGTATGGGAACTCCTGCTTAGCTTTTCTCTTACTTCCCTGATCTCTAGCAAAAAAATTTAGAGATGTTTGCCTTCCAGATGCTGGTCTTCCAGGTTTGGTGTGCTCCCCAGACTTTCTGGAATCCACTCTGAGGAGCCTTACTGGGTAAGATACTTCCTCCCCCTTCTTGGGACCTGGTGGCAGTTATGACCCAAGCAGAGAAATCCATGTCCAGTGCACCCCATTCCTGGTCTAAATTCCACCATGCCCCTTACGATAGAAAAGGAAAATAGAAAGCAAATGGACTTTTGGCTTTAACTCCTGATTTCTCCTCTGGTCTAACTCTTCCCACTTAAACCAAACACCTCCCACCTGCCAAGAAAGGGGGAAAAATCTGGTGTTAAAAAAATTAGACTTGTAGAACAGAACATGGAATGATTATTTTCACTGCAAGATTTTTTTTTTCATTTTTCAAAAAGAGCATTTGCCAATAGATTCCTTTAAATAACCAATTCCCTTGGCATGTTTCAAAGAAGATGTGATTGACAGCAGCATGACGTAGGTGGAATTTTTTTTGGGTAAAATGTCCCATACATGCCATTGGGGTGTCCTTACCAGAAAAGGACAGTAGAGATTCAGGTGAATCAAAGTTGTGTTAAAATAGCATTTCTAGTATCAGTGTGGAGAGAATTAACATTTTAACATCCAATGTCTGACTCAAAATGTTATGAAACCTGGTGATGCCCTTGTCTTTGCTCCTTCAACCAACATTTGTTTAGCTTGATTCATGCTGAGTTGCAGTCTAACAACAGTAAGTCATTTATGGTATCAATTTCTGAAGGTTGACTGACCAGATTTAAGTCCCAGCTGTTTCTCTCACTAATTCTGTAACCTTGGGAAAGTTACTTTAATCTCTTTGAGCCCTTTTTTTCTCCTTAGAAAAGTGGTAGACATGAGGATTAAAATATGGTAGCATCTTAAATGTGGTAATATAGGTAACAGCATCTTTCTGCCTTACTCTAAATTATTAACTACTGTTAATAGCTGTTAGCTGATCAGTATGCCAGTTCTTAGGCTCAGCAAATAGAAGGACAGATGTCCTGTTTTATTCTGATTACATGATCCATGAACCAAGAGCAGACTCAATATGCAGCTTCTCTTGGTATCTAACTAGCATTGAGATAATGACTCTACACTAGTAAGACTACAGTCCAAACTTCTATCTTCAGCTAAGATGTCCTTAAAGTTCAAATGATCAATATTAAATAGTTAATTCCTGTAAGTGACTCTATGGAAATGTTTTTTCATTAAAATCAAAATCTTCAGGGTTGGATCTGAGCATGAGTGCCTTGTGGGCCTAGATGCCCATACCCCTGCAGTTGTCCAGCTTTGTTGGCGGCTGTCACGCTTTTGTGTACACTGGCTCCACTCCACCTTCTGGTGGGTGGGGTGGAACAGGGGTCCGCCCAGGGAATGCTAGGTTGGACCAGTGTTCAGGCACCCACTCTGCACCCAAGTCCTTCCAGTTCAATTAGCCCTCATCAGAAATAAGGAAGACTTAATGGTTTAACAAAACCGCAAATATAGAAGAGGTGAGGGAAAAGAATAAGGACCTTGTAAACACATTCCACCTGGGCAGAACTCAAAAAGGGCATGGAGAGAATCATTGAACACTGGACTATGATACCAAGTACAGAGACTACCTAAGACAGAATTATACCTGCATCATCACCGGAGAGCTGGGAGCCAAAATCCCATTTCAAAGACATCTTCAGCAATGGCAAAGCATGCCCCTTTTCCATAAGGAGAGAAAGATCACAGAAATATGACAGTGGCCTCACAGCAGAGCTGCAAACCAAAATCAAGGACACCAGTTAGAATAACCATCTGCTGATGACTGTCCCCACTGAGGAAACTCTACCAAAAGAAAAAGCTTGGAGTTGGGTTCCCTAGGCCAAAGACCTGAAATACAAGACAGAGAAGCAACGAAAAGGAACAGAAAACAGAATGGAGATGACATCCACCAAGAATGAGGAGACACTGATACAAGCCAAATGAACTCAGACTGGCCTTTGAACACAAAATTAGAACTGGGAATCTAAATAGCACAGTCTACCATGTACCAATAAAGCACACCTTCACCCAGGATAAGGACATTGCTCCAGAAAATAAAAGACCAAAGGGCCAAACATGAACAAACAACAATAAGAAAAGAGATGAAGTAGTCAGAGTGGGGGTAGTTGGGGGGAGCATTCCCATGGAGATCAGCAATCATACATTGTATGAAATCCAAAAATAAAATAAGGTATTGTTTTAAAAAATCAGAAAATCTTCAAGTGATATGTTGAGGCTTTTCTATGATTAAAACAATTGGTTTCTTAAAATGTGCTAGTTAAGATTATTTCTATTATAGCCGGGCATGGTGGCGCATGCCTGTAAGCGGCAGCCTAGGAAGCCACGGCTGGGGCCAGGGATCACGGTTTGAGTCCCGCTGTGGGGACGTAGTGAGATTTAGTCCCAAAAAAGAGCTGGGTGTAGTGGTGTGCGCCTGTCATCCCAGCTACCTGGGAAGCTTAGGCTGGGGATCGCTTGAATCCGTGGTACCCCAAGCAACGTGAACCTGTGGTTCCACAGGCAAAAACAGGAAGACCTAGTCTCAAAAAAAAAAAAAAAAAAAAAAAGGATTATTTCTATTATAAACCTACAGAAATGGTTCACAAAGTGTGGTTCCTGGATGGGCAGCATGAGCATCAGTTAGAAAGGCAAATTCTTGGACTCTACCTCTGACTTATGAAAACACAATCTATGATTTAACAGCTTTAACACTGATCTATAGCATATAGATGGCATATAGATCCATTCTCTCCTACCCCTGATCCTTGGCATTTGTCATCGATGAAGCTGCAGTCACTATAAATCGAAGTTGGCATTGACAGTCAGGACATGGTCTGTTGAAGTGTCAGTTAAGCATTATTCAGTTACTTGAACTTTTCTAAAGGTATATTGTAGCTGTAACTTAAATTAAAAGCCCCTCAGGACAATAGCAAAATAACTTGGATTTCTGAGATGTTGTAATTATCATCCCTGACATATACATGCCAGTAACACAGCATATGAAATTTTCCCAAATTACCAACCCAAACACAATGTTTATAGTTCAGGCTCTTGCTAGAGATGCAACTGATGCAACTGCCATTCAGATCCTGTCAAACCACGTTAACGCCCAATTGTTATAAAATGAAAATAACATGTTATCTACCTATTAATTTTTTTCATTACTCTACATTTCATAAAAAGATCATGAAAAATTTACATATGAAGATTAGCTTTAACCCCTCTGGGCAACCCTCTCCCCCAAAAAAACTATCTTTTGAAAGAAAAACTTTCAGATGGTTTTCAATAAGACATATACACAATAAGCCAATTACAGAAAAAATAATCAGCTACTTGCAGTATTACAGGGGTGCATAAATATGAGAACTCTAGTAGGATATGTTTATTGTAATTAAGCATTTTTTTAGCTCTGAGCTATAAATAAATATGGGAGGTTAAATAATTCTTATTATCTGGGTAAAAGAAAGACTTTCTGCTCTTCAGATGAGGTACTTCCTCAGAAGTACCTCAGGATTATATTATATCAGGATTTAATACATGATGTTATCATATTTGTTACTCTGTTGTCCTATAAATATTCTGACCCCCTTTTCTTTTATTTGAAACCTTAATCAATCATCAATATTCAGTCGAATTAGTCAGTCTTTTTTTTTTTTTGAGACTAGGTCTTGCTATTTTTGCCTGTGGAACCGCAGGCTCTCATTGCCCAGGGTACCACAGACTCAAGCAATCCCCAGCCTCAGCTTCCCAGGTAGCTGGGATTACTGGCGCATGCCACCACGCCCAGCTATTTTTTTGGAACTAGGTCTCGTTACCGGCCCCAGGCGGGACTCAAACCGCGATCCCTAGCCCTGGCTGCTTCATAGGCTGAAGCTTACAGGCATGAGCCACCATGCCCGGCCTTGAATTAGTCAGTCTTTATTCAGACTGGCCATATAGCATATGATCAATCCACAGACAGACTTTGCCTATTTTGTCACTGTTTCTTGTGGTTCTCCACTCAACTATTTGAAGCTTTCAAGTTTCCTTTTTGACAATGGAACCTAATTTATCTTTGACCATATTTGCCTTATAAAGTGATGTTAACTTGCTACAAATCTTCATTGAATGAGGTTACTTCCTTAATAGCATTTCTGACAGATGGCTATTGCTGTTGATAACAGCAGTTGACATCCTGGAAATTTAAATATTCAAATAAACTCAGCAGAATTTATTTAGCAATATATTATGTGTCATGAACGAAGTGGCTTGAGCTTCAAGGAGATAGTTTCCAAATAAGAAGATTTGCGCTAAAACCAGCAAGACCAAAATCCAATTTGGGTCAAAATCAACAAGTTTGATGTGGAAAGGTAGAACAAGATGTGATTCAGACCTTCATGGGCAAGAAGCAGCATTTAGCTCCTAAGGCTAATTTCAGTTGCAGTTCAAGAGCATCTGTTCAGGTTGCCAGAAGTTATAAATTGTTACATGATCAAGAGAAAGAAATAGGTAGGAATTAGTTAAATTCATGGCTACTATTCATAGCTGCACTTCAGTTCTAGGAAAACTGAAATGGATGCCAGTTGGGTAAGGAGGGAGGTTATACCTGGATGTATATATTGCTGCCCAGAGACTAATTTCATCACCAAGGAAATTAGACATCAGATACAGGACTCCAGAGAACTTTTATGCTTCACCATGGCCTTGCCTGTGTTGCTATTTGTGTTTCCTAACATTCTTTAAACATCCATAGATGCCAGAATAGCCTAGTCTATTTAAGTTCTCCTGAGTATGTTCTCCCATTCAGAGCTCATTAGCAGCCAATGCCCCCCATAGTGTAGGTGCTCAAAAAAGCACTGATTCCAGCCAGATCCATTCCATGCATGTGTTGTTTTGCCAGCCCAGAATCCTCTTCCTAGACTTATCTGTTTAGCTACAGTTTATACACCTTATAAAAGGCCTTTTCTAACTGTATGAGTCTTCACTGATCTTTCTCTTCTCTAAACAACAGCATTTGCCTTCTGTATCACTGTTGGGAACATGTGCCTTTCAAGTAGTGGGCTGCTAGTGTTACTACTTTGGTCCATGCCCTCTTTGAATACTCTTTTCCTTTTGCTGTATGACCCAGATGTTTCATGGAAGAGAACATGGGCAAAGCCCATCATAATTTTGATGGTCATGTCCCTCCAGAAACAACACTAAGAAGCAGACTCTAAACCAGTTTCTCAAAATATTTTACCCTATTTTGCTTCTTGGAGACAGAATTCCATTACAGTGTGACCAAATTCTGCTGCATTCTTGCTGAAATCTCAACCCTTAACCATGACAGATGAGTCTCCTTAGCTAAGTTACGTTTTGCCTAACAGGTCTCCTTAAGGGGTGAGATAAAATCCTATCTAGAAGGCTGTTCCACTAGAAACTTCCTCTCCCCTTTTCTCACAAGGAGATGACGCACGATTGGCTTCTCCTTTAAATCCTAACACTCCATTACAGGGGTGCGCCTGCTCTGAACTATGATGGGGATGACAATTGGCCTAACCACTCACCTAACAAATGAGAATGGAAATCGTTGGGCTCTGACTACACTATCGAGTTCTAACTACAATTTCTTTTCAGCATACACAAGATCTAGTTCTCCAAGATACTATTTCTGTCATTTATTTTCTCCTCTAATAATTCAGGTTTAGCTCCACATCACAATTTATTTGCATGTCAGGTGTTAGATAAACAGGCATTTGAATTATGAGCAGCTGTAGATTATTAGACAGTGGATTCTCTTTTTCTTTTAAAACTTTCTTTTCCTAAAATATATTTCTTGTCTCATTGATACACAGTTTGGGGTGTGAAGAGGAACCCTACAATAGCCAGCTTCTCCTCCAGGTTGTGGACTTGCTTGTGGCAAGGAGTTCACTTTGTCCTCAGTCTGATACTGGGCCTGAGCTCTATCACATGCTCTGCAAATGTCTAATGAACAAACTGCGAGGGGTAAATGATGGCCTCTTATTCTTCACAGTTCCTTTCTCTTACTGCATAGAGAGGTGATGTAATTGCTTGACCAAGAAAATCTGGCAGAAGTGATGTTATGCTGATTTCTGGACTCCAGCCTTAAGAGACTGGCAGTTTCCAACTCCTGTTCCTCCCAACACTCATTCTGAAAGCTTCATCAGGTAGTTCTGACTCCCCTGAGACTGCTTTGCTGCAGAAGTTAGTGGTTCCAGCAAGTTCATCTTCCATGTCGCCTGACCAAGATGCAGACCTGTGAGCAAAGACTCCACTGCCAGTTAGATGTCATAGGGAACAGGACAATCTCCTGGATGGGTTCTGCCAGAATTTTCCCAACACAAAACCACAGGCTATGACAAAATGGTTTTCCTGAGCCTGTAAACTTTGGAGTAATTTTTGAGTAATTTGCTAGACAATAATGACTAGTCAGAGCACCATGAGAGGTTCTCTGTATATAGTATTCAGATCCCAAAGATGAACTTGTGTACTTTGAGCTATTATTTACCAGAAAGAGCAGCAAGGGTTGGCTGGTAACTACAGCTAGTGATAGGACAATAAAGGTTTCTCATTTTGCATGATCTGGGACAGCACAGACCAGAGAGTCGGACAAACCTTAGCACACAGGGATTGAAAATAGGATTCTATCCAGCACTGGGAACCCAAGAGGATTGACTCATCACAGCTCTTTCTTCTGATTATTGGAGAGTGAACCACTGAATAGAAATAGTATTTCTAATAAAATGGGATTAAGTGGAAACTGAATAGAAGATCTAAAGGCTATTCATGATGCAATGGAGTGAGAACCTCTGGACTAAATGAACATACAGACAGAAAGCAGATGCTTTCCTTTTTTCATTTTAATGGTAGATTCATAGAAGTACAGTTGCAAAAATCAAACCAGAGATGAGAAGAAAAAGAGAAATCTGAGAAGACAAAGGACTATAAAGTCTTTTGTATTCAGTATATAATAGAAATTTCTGGTTCAAGGGACTGGAAAGCATCTTACCAGTAATTTATATTTTTCTGAAAACAAGTGAAGAGAACAGAAAACTATAATAATAAGCTAATGGCTTAATAAAAAGCAAAAAAACAAAACAACCTTGTGCGGTTGTTTAAGTCCCAAGCCCCATTGCACTCAGTTTTCATCCCAAAACCTTGAAAACTTAATTCTTAACTGTATTCTTAACTGTTTTCTTGTTGTAAAATGATACCTTAATAGAAATTATGTGGGTTGAGTTGTAGGAGAGGAAAAGTGGCATAGGAAGAATATATATATATGTATATACACACATAGATATGTATAACACCAACTCTTGAGAAATTTGGAATAGAAAATCTTCCCTTTAAAACAACCTATTTTTTTAAATTAAATCACTCCTTAGCTATTATATAAATGCTGATTATTACGTTTACATAAGACATTTACTGTGGGAGTTCCAACTCTATGGTGGAATAGTAAGGATGCCGGCTCACCGCCTCCCCACATAATGCAAAATAATATTAGATAAAGACAACAAGCCCTGAAAAAGATCAGCTGACTGGAGGACCAGAGTTTCACAGGGAACAGGAATAGCCACAACAGTAGAGAGGGCAGGAAAAATTCACTGCAGGTGCAGCAGAACCCAAAACAAGGTGGAATAGATAACATTATCAAGTCTTTATTTTCCCTTTTGTGACTGAAAGAACAATAAGATTCTGGGGGAGCCAAGATCTGCAGCCAGGCACTGGGAAACAGACACTGCAAGGGCTGAGGCCGTATAGCTGGAAATCAACCCCAGAGGGTGACATACCCCATACACCTGTCAATTATGCATCTGAGGGCATCATCCAGTCTTTAGACAGCGCAGCACTGTCCAGGCAGTGACTGTCAGAGTGCTGACAGCCCCACACTGGGTATAGGCACCTGGGACTCCAGTGTGGGGGGAATGCTGGGTTAGTGGAACTTGTTAGGAATAGAATGAGCTCCCACACCCTACCTCCCCATGTAAGCATCTCAGCTCTACAGCTGGCTTCCGTGTTGTGCCCGACACCTGTCCCATTCCCACCTGGGGCCATTGCTTGGTTTACCTTCACCTAAAACACCTGCTGCCTCTAACCAACTTAACACACCCTCTCCTGACAGCAGGAGCTTGCACCTCCCTGGAGGGCTCTGTTCCAGAAACTTACTGGTAACAGGGCCTGGTCACAACTCACTCCTGACAGTAGATCCCTCTGGAGGCCCCAATCCCCCAGAGAGGTCTGCAAGGCAGTGGTGGGGAGTGTGGAGAGAGAGGCCATCTTTTATGGGTGGACCACAGATCCTGGGAGTGCAGGACTCCCTCATCGGCCTGTGACAACTGCTTTGCTGTGGCTTTTCTACTGGGTTTATCAGAAGGGACATTGCAGACTATAGTTAACTACTGTCACCAAGCAAACATGCTCTGCAAAGGAGAGCCTGTTGCCAAATAAGTATAACCAGTTGAGGCACCAGTTCCTTGAACTGTGTTCTGCAGACCCCCGTGGCACTGCCCCTCCAGTGCCTACTGAAGGCATCTACCCCTGGGACTCACCGGACAATTAAATCAGAATCTTTGCACAGGGGACCCAGGAAACGACATTTAACAGGCATGATTGGTGCTCCTGCCACACACACCGAGGTTTCAGAAACACACTCTGCACTGCCTGCCAACTGGCTGTCCATAAACCCACCCTGACCTTGGCTTCACCCTGACCTTGGCTCCTTAGTTTGCTATCTCTCCCTCCAGCTTGTGCCTGTCCTGGCCGGCCCCTACCTTCTTTACCACAGTGACCAAGATCCACCCCCAACTTCTTCATCTTTGCCCCATAAACTCCAGTTACAGTGCTTAATTCATCTTATGTCTTATCTTGTTTTGTAGCCTCTTTCATGTGCACAGTAAACTCTGTCAAGGCCTAATTCCATTTGTTCCTGCCCAGGGCAGAGAGATCCCACTTAAAATGGTTCCCCTCCCTGACAAAACCTGTCTCCAGGTCTTTATTTGGGCTAAACAGCTTTCCATCTTGTCTTCCAGGACAGAATGAAGGGTGGAGCTGGAGCTTTGTAAGGACAGAAAATACCTGGACTAGATTTTTTTTTTTTTTTTTTTTTTTGAGACTAGGTCTCGCTATTTTTGCCTGTGGAACCGCAGGCTCTCATTGCCCGGGGTACCACAGACTCAAGCAAACCCCAGCCTCAGCTTCCCAAGTAGCTGGGATTACAGACACATGCCACCATGCCCAGCTGTTTTTTGCAGATTAGGTCTTGCTACGGGCCCCGGCGGGACTCGAACTGCGATCCCTAGCCCCGGCTGCTTCATAGGCTGAAGCTTACAGGCACGAGCCACCGTGCCCGGTCCTGGACTAGATATTTTCAGGGGAGAACTGTCAAGCTCTCCAGCCATACAACCTCACTGCATTGTACTAGGCCTCATTGATTGGACCTTTAGAGGCACAAGATTTTTTCCACTAATATTGATTGTTGGAGGTTTTTTCCCTACATTAGCTCCCTTGGCATCAAAATCAATTTAAACTGAAGACTTAATGTTTCTTCTTCCCAACAATATGATTATCTCCTTAAGGGCTGAAACTTAGTCTTATACTACCTCTACTTCCTCTATAACTCCTCCATGCTTTTCTTGATGTCTGATATCTCTCTTCCCTGGGAAATGACACCCCCTACTCATAGTCTTCTCATGCTTCTTCTGTGTCATTTGTGATATGACGCCAGACTTCTGGTTACAAGTGTTTGGTCCTGATGTGGGCATCTGATCCAAAACAGGGTTGTCATATCTTTTTCTCTCCAGTTATTTTGCAAACTTGGGAGCTGTCTGAATTTGAAATGAACTCAGAAGGTATTTTCCCTCCATGGGTCAAAAAGTTGAGATCATTTTTGCAGAAATGCTGCAGAGGCAGATGCAGAGAGGAGCATATGAGTGATGCCAAAAGGGCTTGAGAGGCACAATTTGTGGTGCTTGGTAGCTTTTGGAACTCAGATTTTTCCTACTAAAATCCTTGTTTTGTATGAACTAGATCTGGAGGTTTTAAGGGAGTCTCGAAAGACTAAGAGAAAAAGAGAAAAGGGGGGTTGTGGATGACTTCTGGGTAGCCAGTGCTCAAAGCCTAACCAAACACATATTATTAAATTTAATTCTTAAAAAATCATGTATCTTTTGAAAAATCAATCATTATTTCCCAACTTTAAGAAACCTGAGACTGAGAGCAGTTAAGTAACTTATAAAAAGCCACCTGGCTACTAAGAGTGGAGGTGAAAGTGGAACTTGAAGCCAGATCCTTCGGAGGCCAGCATGCATAACTACCTTCAGGTAAAAATGGGGTGTCCTTGCTCCTGGGCTGGTGAAATTTGAATGAATTCTGTAATTCTGCATCTTTGAGTTGTTCCCCAACTGATTAACAGGGGCTGAGATTTGCGCTGCCCTCTAGAGGAAGTATGGAAGAAGAAACACTTACCAGTCCAGTAGTGGAGGGAGTTGGTTCCTCTAGCAGGTGGGAGCAAGGGCAAGTGTGCCGCAGTCCTGAGATCTCCATCACCAACCAAATGCAGTAAATATGGGATGGCCATGCCATGAGAAATGATCTAGATCCATTTGAGCAGTGCCAGCCACAGCCACCAAACACACTGAACTGGAAGATCTGTGAGAATTATTCAGGAGTCTCTACCAGTGTAAGTTATGGCTGCCCTAGATATCTGAGATTAGGTTATAGAAAGGCGATTGGGTAGAGGGAGGAGAGGTGAGGAGAAGGTAGACACCATATTTAGAAAGGTGAAAGCAATGGGAATGGATGGAGGCTCAGGGTCTTTTGTCTTTTTCTGGAATAAAAGTCTACACCTCAGATTCTTGACCAGAAGTATATAGACCCCCCTGAAAAGAAGTGCTGCACCAATACACAAATGTGTCATCTGAAGGGACAGATTATCAGCTTCTCTCTTTTACATTTAAAGAACTAGAATTAAAAAAAAAACTTATTAAATTTAAAGTTGAGTTAGAGTCCAGAAGTCTAAGCCTAATGAAAAGGTATAGGAGATTCTTTTCCACTCCACTGGATGGTATTTCCTTCATTTAGCTATAGAATAAATAGAAAACTCCACATGTATTCATACCTTCTCCCCTCCACCCCCCCATTAAAAAAGCAAGTAAAATGGAAAGAGACTTTGAAAAGCTTCATCTCTGAAAAGTGATTTGTACAAATCAGGGTGAATGCTGAACTGTTTCACCTGTTTGTAACCAAGATCGAACTATCAGCATATTCATTTGTTCCTCTTTTCCCGTAAATAACAGCTATGATGACTTTAACATTCCAGTTGGTCTCCTCGGTATGCCCATAGACAGATACCCTCATTACACATGTTTCTGCACTCAGAGACATGCACAGCATGGTTTTCCAGCCGGATGTCTCTGTGTTCCCCTTGGATGACACTCCACAGCTGCCACTCAGTGCCCTGCGGCTCCTGTGTTCTCATGAATGTTGCCTTGATTTTGGAGCCAATGGAATAAAGCAGATGGCTCTAGGAGGCCCCCAGCCCACTACTTCCAAGTTAAGAGCAAGCCTCTTTTCATTTCTAGGACTTTGAAAAGGACCAGGAAGTGCAGTGAGACCTTTTTTCTCACCTTCATTCCCTGACCCATTCTCACTCACAAAATCTGGTGAAAGAAATAAAGAGACAAGAGTTAGTTGGAAGGAAATTTCCAGCTCTTACGAGAATACTCCAGTTATTTTAAACAGTGTAGAGAACGGTCTGAAAAGAATTACCATTAAAGGGATGAATAAAAAAATTTGAAATGTCTCAGAGAAGATGTCTTTTAAAAATTAGAGCTGGAATAGTACATTCTGATGCCTACACAGGAGAAGGTCAGAAGGACTGGTGCACCAGAACTTCGAGTCCTTTTGGGATTTTTATTGAGGCCCTGTTAAAAAGACTATCATCAAAAAACCAGAAATGGTCTGTGCAGCTCAATGGAATATGTTTCCAAAAGACAAATATGAGAGGAAAGAAAATTTGTAGGGGTGCTTTTAATTAAAATGTTATCTAAATGAGATATATCAGCAACCATAAGTTAATGCCTCTCACATTTATAATTCAAGTTCTGACCTCTTCTCCAACCCACAGATTTCTAAATCTCATGCTTTCAGTGTATAGATCTCCTAAATGCAAATTTGTATGACTCTCTACTTTGCTGAAAATTCTTCAGTAGTTTCTCATTGCCTACAGAATAAAACCTAAGCTCCTTCATGTACTACACAGAGCTACTCTCTGGCAATGGTGCCCAAGCCATGGATTATTTTCCTATGCCATGACCCTATATTTTAGTGATGAACATCTTGAGGAGGCCTTCTCATAGGAAGCTGCTTTTTTCCCTTTGTGAGATCAGGTAGAGCTAGTGAAGTGATTTCACAACTCCATCAAGCTGGGAGCTCTGATTCTGCCATGCTGATCAACTTCATCCCACCAACATTAACTGAGTGTCAAGCTTATGTTAGGAACTGTGCTAAAGAGTAGTACAATGCTAGAGAATCTACAAAACATTTCCATACATCCTGTCTACACAGAGTTCACACACTGAGAAAACTATGTATTAGTTTCCTACCATGGCTATAACAAATCACCATCTATGAGTGATTTAAAAAATATAGATCTACTTTCTTGAACTTCTAGAAACTAGAAGTCCAAACTGTGTTTTATTGGACTGTAATCAAGATGTCAGCAGGGTAGTAATTCTTCTGAAGGTTCTAGAGGATGATCTGTTTCTCTTGCCTTTTCTAGCTTCCATCAGCTATCTATGTTCCTTGACTCATGGTCTCTTTCTCTATATGAAGGACAGTAGTGTAGCATCTTCAAATCTTTCTCTATTTTCATGGTAGTATCTCCTTCTCTGTCTCTTAACCCTGACCCTCCTATCTCTCTCTATGAAAACCCTGAATTACAAAGGGTCCACTCAAATAATTCAGGATAGTTTCCCATCTCAGGGTCCTTAATTTAATCATGCCTGTAAAATCCGTTTGTTGCCAGATAAGGTAACACACTCACTGCTTCCAGGCATTAGAACAGGGGCATCTAGGAGAGAATTAATTTGCCGACGATAATCTACTAGTCTTTGTCTTTAAAACAGCACTATCTCATCATTCATAATACAAACATGTATTATGTGCCTTCTGTATGTCAGGCACTGCTCTAGGTGCTGGGAATATGGCATTAACAAAACAGAAATAAAGGTTCAGCTTTCAGAGATTTTGTATGCTAGATGAGAGATAGGTAATAAACCAACAAACAACTAAATATTATGTCAGAGGGTGACATACTAGAAAAAAATAAAATTAGGTGAGGAGTATGAACTTGGATGATTGCTGTAATAATGTGACTATAATAATCAAAATCAAGCCAGGAAAATAGAAGCCAGTCATGGTAATCCAAAAAAGAGTAAATGTAACAGAGAGGAACTGTTGGATGAGTGATGGAAGGGTTGAGAAGCTAGTAAATAGAATGAAGCAACCAGAGATTCTTAACTCTAGAAAGTTCCTGTCCCCCTTGGGCTAAAGATATCACGAGAGCCTGGGAATGCATCCTGGGGCCAAAAAGGAGATTATCTGCTAGAAGACCCTGCCCAAGACTGGGAAAGAGGAGAAAGGTCCTGGCTTACCCCTCTCACCTGTTTAAATTTCTGCTGTGCTTCTCAGTGGCTGAACCCAGTTGGCAGGCTGACTTGGGAGCCTGGAAAACACAGTCCATGGGGGTCACTACAAGGTAGGACAGGAAAAGAGTGAGTGTGTGGAGTAAGCAGGCAAATGATCAGCATAGTTACCTTTGAACAGAAATTACAGGAATGTAAGATTCTACAGGAACCTCAGGAGTGTGAGCCATGTAGATACTTTGAGGAAGTGTCTACAGAACAGAAGAACAGTAAATGCCAGGCCCAGAGACAGAAGATGCTGGTGTCTTCCGGGAACAGAGAGAAGTCACCTTGGCCAGGGGTGAGAGAGGATTGAGAGGAAGGAGTTGAGGACAGAGCTCTGGATGGAGTGGGTGAATACACAGGTCTCTGGCCAGAATAAAAACCCTGGCTTTTTCTCTGATGAAATGAGAATCCCTTGAAGGCTTTGGAGCTGAGAAATGACAGGATTTGATTCTGTACCATACTAGTGGGTCCTGTGTGTAGAGGAAATTGTTGGAGGAAAGGGCAAGAAATGTAAGAACAGTAAGGAGACTATTGTGAGAACTCATGTGTCCAAATGAGAAATGGCTTGAATGTGTGTGTGTGAGAGAGAGAGAGAGGGAGGAAGAGAGAGAGAGGGAGGAAAAGAGAGAGAGGGAGGAAGAGAGAGAGAGGGAGGAAGAGAGAGAGAGGGAGGAAGAGAGAGAGAGGGAGGAAGAGAGAGAAGGAGGAAGAGAGAGGGAGGAGGGAGGGAGAGGGAGAGGGCAAGGGTGAGGGAGAGGATGAGGGAGAGAGAATGAGAGATATTCTGTTCAGATCCTGCACATATTTTGAAGAAAGTGCCATGAGAGAAGGATGGTGGTGATTTCTGGTGTATGATGGGAGAGAAATAGAGACATCAAAGATAATTTCAATTTTTTTGTTTTGAAAACAACCTCTGAATCTCTGGAAAACTACTCTTAACCAGGTAGGGGAAGACTGCAGGTTTGGTGGGGGTGGGGGTGGGTAAGGGACGATAACTGCAACTCTTCTTATATACTTGAAGTATAAGATACTTCATATATGTCCAGTTGGAGATGTGGAGTAGAAGATGGATGATAGCTTGGGGAGATTGCTGGAGATAGGACTAGTATACTAGTATACTGATACAGGTGATGTTTAATGTCATCAAACTGGGAAGATCAACAGGGAGTGAGAAGAAGTCACATAAAGATGGTCAAAGAGTGTGTGCTAGGACCTCTATCTATAGAAACTAGAGACAAAGAAGGTCAGAACCCATGAAGAAAGTGTTTCAGGGAGAGACTGATCATCTGAGATTAGGATGGGAATGGAGCCCTGGTGTAGTGATGAGGCAGCCACTAAGGACCCTGAGGAGACTCATTTCCTCAGAGCACTGAGGGTGAAAAACTGCTCAAAGAGGAGTCAGAGAATGGAAGGGCAGAAATTAAAGATAGGAAGTGTGGGAAAAAATTTAGGAGATTCTAGTGGTCAAGAGAAATAGCAGGAGAGAGGGAACTGACAGAGAGGGAGAATTTAGGAAATGTGTGTGTGTGTGTGTGTTTAACCTGGCAGATATTATAGGGTACTTTAAGCTGTTAGAAATGATTCAACAGAGAAGGAAGATTTCCTGATGCAAGAGAGAGGGACCAATTGCTGAATCAATATCCCTGAGTTTGAGGGGATGGGACTAACACATGGATGGAGTGGCGAATGCTCCATACTTGAGAGCACAGAGTTCATTGATAGTGACAGGTGGACAGAGGAGTATGTGTACATAGATGCAGGTCAGTTGGTGAACACAGTAGTCAGGAGGGAGTGTGTATGTTATCTTCTGATTGCCTCTTTTTACCAATGAAAGAAGCAACAGAGCTATAAGTGGTGAGTGATAAGTTATAGCTAGAGGTTTGATGGGGTGGGATGAGGTGGAGGGAAGGAGTGAAATTGTCCTTTGGAAAAGTAGATAATGCATAAGGAAATACGGTAACTTTGCTGAAGAATGATAACGGGTTGTAGAGTGTTTTGTGTTTTGAACATGTGATAAATATGATTATGCAGACTGAAGGATGGGGTGCTGGAGGAAACCTAGCATACAGGTAAACAAAGTTGCACTATGTAGCACTAAAGTAATAAAACCCTGAAAAAGAAGCAACATTGGATATAATCTTGGATTATTAATCTTGGATGAATCTAAGGGCACCCTGGTCCTTTTCAGTAATTTAGAGTCATCTTTCTGAGCATTAGTTAGTAATGCCCTGTAGATGTACAACCAATAACAGGAAGTTCTGAACGGAAGATAATAGACTGGATAAACCAGATTTTACCTGCAAAACATCCCAATACAAATTGATGTTAAAAAATACTGAATTTTCAAGCTCAGTAGGCCGCTGGTCAAAATTCATTTCATGTTCGTTACATTCCAATGTTTTGTTGAGTGGAAGTGAATAACCAGAGGGAAATGAATTCATCTGTGCTCTAACACATTATGAAGTGAACGGTGTGGGAGTAACATAGTAAATGACTAAATGTCCTGGCATGAGGAAAGGTTGCACATTCCTTAAATGAAGAGGGAGGGGGTTGCACAGAGAGGGAGTGGGCAGGAGGAGGCTGAGATGGAACCTGTGTTTGGCAAACTCTTCTTCCTTTCTTTGTTCTACTGCTCCTTGTCTGCTATTTTGAAATCCTAGAAAGGTCAGGGAGGTTAGAGAGAGTGTTGTGCCTGATTCAAAGAACATGCATTGGAACCTCAACTTTGGTGGGTTTTGCTTTTTATCTCTTTAAGAAGAATCGGTAAAAGTTCTGCTAACAGTGAGGGGTAAATAGTAGCCCAGTCCTTGAAAAAGAAGTTTTAGTACCTTGGGATAATTCTTTTACTTCATTGTTACTGAGAGTAAGGGAAGTTATACTTTGTCACTTGAGGTCAGTACCCATCTCTTGAGCCTCAGAAGAAGCACTGAAAAAAGTTAAAAGAGTAACTAGCATTTGGGGTCAATTATTTCAAAAGTATCAAATAGCTATCAGGGAATCATAAAACAGGTGGCCCTAAAATTGTCCCGTGGCTGGATATAGGTTGGCAGCCATTCTTTATGGCAATATTATGTCAAAAGTTGAGCCAGAGCAAATGAACAACTGACATCAATAAGTGTGTTATGATGCCATGAAAGGTGGGAGATTGTAATAGAGCAACTGAACTAATGACTACACTCCATTTTGTGTCTTTGTAAAAATTTGATATTAGAAATACCAGTCTGTGAATTTGAAAGCCCACCCTTTCATCTTTCCTCTTCTTCACTTCTTCCCTCCCTCCCTTTCTTCTCTTCTTTCCTTTCTTCTTTATCTCCTTTTTTATAGTTATATTGGTAAGGGTATGGATTTGTTTTCAGTTTTGGTTTTGTGAGCATGCTAAATAACAATAAATCTGTTTTGAGTTAGTTTAAAAACAAATCATAAACAATGGGTTCCCTTTGAATTACTATGACATCATTAATATTTTTGCTTTTTCTATAGCTGAGACAAAATAAATATTAAAATCTGTTACTATGTAACTATACTTTGTGAAACTGACTTACTATAAAATGAAACTCATTTTTGAAATTTTATTTGAATTAAAGGAAAGTATCTGTTATTTATTGGAAATATTTATTATCTAAAATGTAGGTGTAGGATTTTAAAGCTGCAATGATGTAATATTTGGGCAATCATCTCATTTTACAGATGAAGAACCAGAAAGTTGAAATGTCCTCTCAAGGAGAATCAATTATTAGTGATAAAGAAAACCCAGATTCTAGTTTTCTGATTGTACAGTTTTTTGATTTATCACTGAATATAAACCTATATGTTTTAGGTTTCTAACCAAAAACCTGTACTGCATAGCATTTACGCTTACTTGTACTTGTGACCTCTAGAGGTCACAAGTCTTAAATGCTAAAACATGTACTATTTTAGGTTTCCAGATCTGTGGGACTGAGTTTAATATTTGTTTTCCTATATCCATGTAAATAGGGTGGAATCTTTTAAAATTGAGTTATAATTCACATACCATGAAAACTACTTTTGCTCATCCATTTTGAAATCTAAAGTATAAGCTCAACTCTATTTACAGGATCTATTTAGGCAGCAAGTACATGCAATTCCTAAAGAAAAGTAGTACGTACAATTAAAAGAAGAAACAGGCGATGAAAAGAATTTATCTTCATCAGTAACACCATTTTGAGATTAGTGTTAAATGTCAGATGCCTTCAGAGGGCATCTGCTGAAGTTTAATGATTAAAATGAAAATGCCCTTCTCTCCCCTCCCCCTCCATAATTAATAGGGTTCTTAAGAGATAAAGATGGAGAAAGGAGAGATTATAACTATGGGAAAAGAGATATATTCTGTGTGAAAATAAATGGGAGAAAGGTTAGGTTTAATAGAGTAAAATACATGATTGTGAAGCAGAAACTTAGGTTTTAAAACTATACAGTACTCTCCAGGATAGGGTGAATGTACTGAAGACACAAGCAGACTGTTGAGTTCATCTTTTTTTTTTTTTTTTAAGAACAGACTGAGTAAATATCTAAAATGTACTAAACCTATAGATGCACTGATGAATAAGGCAGATCCTCTAGAAGCCCAGTTTAGTGGTGAAGGTGGGGAGGGTTGTGGGCGTGGGTAAGAGTGGGTGTTGGGGAATGAGATTAGATGAGAATCATGTTAGAAATTTGGAGGTACAAATATGTGCTGATTTCTATGGTAGGAATCTGCCCTAGAACCTCTTGAAAATTGCCTCATTTGTCAAATCTGGCCAGATGATAGTGGTCTTCCACATGCCTTTTCAAATAGGTTTAAAAATCCTTTCTTTTACCCTTTGGTTTCCCCACAGTTAGGGCGTGGAGCAAAGGAGGGAGCAGGTTGAAAAATGCACCCACGTTGGCTGCCTCTGCTCTCTGCAGGAGACAGGAATCCAGGGCTTTGCCGTCGTCATAGCAACTAGGAGTTCCGCGGTCCCCCACCTTCCTCTGACTCCTACCACTTCCCCCGCGGGCAGGCTGAGCTGCTTCTTCTCTCGCGAGATTTGCAGCAGCGCCAAGCAGTCCGGCGGTGATCTCACCCGAGACTTGGGGAGGGACTGAGTGAAGGAGGGGAAGGAATGGGGCGGGGAGGATGGAAGGGGAGGGAAGGGGAGGAGGGGGAGGGAAAGGGCGAGAGCGGCGGCGTCGCCACCGCCTGTAACTTTGTGAGCGAGTTCAGTGCGTGCGTGAGCGAGTGAGCGAAAAAGTCTGTGCGACGCAGAGTCCCAGGGAGGAAGGTCCCCGGGAGGGCCAGGTCTGGGTCTCAGAGGACGCCCCGCCAGCGCCAGCCACTCCATCCCCTCCCGCGTCGGTGGCTCCCTCCCCATTTCCTCCCCCCCACCGGCCCTCCCAGGCCTTCCCGCCCCCGTGGGCAGTTACCTGTCCCCTCCCCCCCACGCAACACGCACCTCCCCTACCCCCGGGCCCACCTCGGCCCTCC
>PVHY01012928.1:0-42899 GCA_004024945.1 Uropsilus gracilis | reverse complement strand
AACCGCGATCCCTAGCCCCGGCCGCTTCATAGGCTGAAGCTTACAAGCACGAGCCACCGTGCCCGGCCGGAAGACTTCTTTTTGATCTTGACCGAAGGGTCTCAAGAGTCCTTTTCTGGTCTGGAAGCAGGAGGGTGGGGTGGGGCCTCGGGGCCTCGGGTCCACTCCCTAGTCCGGCGACACTCTTTCCGTTTCCTTCTCAATTTAACAACCATTTTCTGAGCTGCTGCTTCATGCAGGTGCCATGCTGATGACACAGGTTGCCAGGGAACCTGCTGTGCGACCTTAAACAAGCCCTCTACCCAGCCTGCCCTCAGTTCTCCTTCAGTAAATTAAGGGGTTGGAAGCCAGGTGTTCTTAACCAAAGAGTCCTCAAATTGCTTGTGCTTGAGTGAGGGTATGTGTGTGTCAAAGTTTCTCAACCTCAGCACTATTAATGTTTTGGCCTGGATCTTTCTTTCTTGTGGGGGCCTGTCCTGTGCATCGTAGCATGTTTAACAGCATCCCTGGCCTTTACCCACTAGATACCAGTTGCAACCCCTACCTGTTGTGACAATAAAATAATGTCTGGAGACATTGCTAAATGTGCCCTGCGGGGCAAGTTGCCCCCCCCCCACTGAGAATCCCCTAAAGCCATTTCAGGAAAGCCCAGCCAGGTCAGCACAGGCCATTAATCTCCCAGTTTACAGAGGGCATTGTCCTGTGAATGGAGACTTGATGAACTTTGGGTAGAAAGCACACAGCCTCCCTTCTTCCTCACCCTTGACCCTCTGAGATTCTTTGCTCCCCAGAGAAAAGGGGACCACTCTTAAGAAAGAAACTGAAAAGGCCAATTCTTACTCGAAGTTCAAAGGGAGGGAGAACTTCAGGCACCTTCTTTGAAGCCAGCCCAGCCTTTCTGCCAGCCCCTGCTGCCGGCAGGCTGGAGGTGCAAGGTGGCACACTGCCATGGCCGTTTGGGAACGGAAATGTAGGACCTCCTCAGGGCCCAGCTACTTGTGCCCCCGCCAAGCCACCCACACCTGCCCACTCAGGCCTGCATTCCTTCTCTCCTCTCCTCTGGCGGCCCTTCTCTGAGCACATGTGCCAAGCGCTGCCGAAGGGCCAGAGGTGGGAGGTAAACTCAGGGATGAGCTGAAACCCCTTTAATCCCCCAGCTCTCTGGGGCTTAGGAAGGGGCCCCGATTTGTAGCAATGCCCACTTCTGCAGTGTAACTACTAACACTGTGGCAGGTCTCAAACCACCGAGGTGCTGTCACTGAATGCTGAGCTGGTCAGGTCTCCCACCAGATAAGAGAGACATAATCTTATAAGCATAGAGAGTAGTAGACTAGCTAGTGATATGGTTTTTAGCACATCTTAACCCAAAAAATTAAGTAAATTTCTGTGGTTTAATTTTTAGCAATGACTGCATTTAAAAACCAGGTACAAAAAATTTCTAAAAATTAAGCACTGAGAAATGAATGGGAGGGGGGTGGTCTCTGCCCTCAAGGCCACACTCTCTGAGGTAGACAGGCTACCCAGGACAGGGTTATCAGTGGGGGGCAAGGGGACACATGGATCATGGAGAACCTGAGGAGGCACAGATCCTATCCAGGATTTCAGGGAAGGTTTCCTGGAGGTGGTGGTATCTCATGGAAACAGTTTAGGGGAGAAAGCCAGGTTGAAAGGAACATGGGGAGGCCAGAGGAAAAAGTGCTTGGCGTAGACAAACAGGAATTCCTCAGCCTGGATGAAGGGAAGCAGGGCTCCTGGGCAGGTTCTGCTGCTGATGCCTCTGTCACTTAGAGCATATCCCCGATCTTCTCCAAGCTTCTCCTTTCTGTCAAAATGGGGCCTGGAGCCAAATGATCTCCAGACCTTTGGATAGTCTAGTGCCTCCAGAGGCCTGTCGAGGGGGCTCCAAGTTTCATAAAGTCCGTGGCGGAGGGAGCAGATGAACAACCAAGTCTTCACCTCTCTTCCCCTCCCCCCATTTCACCCAGTTCCCCCAGGTGATCCCGAAACTCCTGGCTTCGCTGCAGAAAGTAACTATAATTACAGTCATTTATAGAACAGTGCGCTGCTTCTAATTACAAGCCAAGCAATTCCAATTATATGTCTAAGGAAACATCTCAGGAGCCCCCTCCCCAGGGCCAGCCTGTCAACAATGGTCCCCAGGCCAACCAGAACATGGGGGAGGCACTTTGGTGGGGCCTCCCTGGTGGGTCATTTGGTGCCAAGTCAAGCAAGAAAACTTGGTTCAGGAGCCTGCCCTGGAATGGGCATGGGGGTGAAGGGAAGCAGAGGAAGCACCTCCAAGAGAGGGAGGGGAGACCTGGGGAGGGCAGAGGTCTCTCTCTCATGATCTAGGAGACCTCTGTTTATACCACAGGTGCAGAAAACACAGGCCTTTACAGCACAGGGCAGACCTTCAGCCCAAAGAAGGGGCTGCTCAACTGTTAGGAAACGCTGCCCTCCCCCCATGAGAGGCATATGCTCTGGCCTCATCTCTCTCACTACCCCCTGCAAAAATTCCCTCAGCCAAAGCCCCCACCCTTCAGAGGCCCACCCAGCCCTGTCTCTAACAGCACCTGTGACTGGAGGTTCAGGTCCCCAAGGATAAGCCCATATTACCATTCATGAGAAAGCTGTCCCTTAAATCAAGAGAATTCTTCTCTGGAATTCCTACCCACAGGTGCCATCTCAGCCTTCTGGGGCTGTTAACCTCTGTCTGAGGGGTCCTGAGAGATCTTGCTTCAGGTAGGTGTCCAGTCTCCAGCACCCTGCCTGGTTCCCCACCAGCTTCTGAGACTACCCTGATGTCAGCTCCACAAATTTTTCTCTGCACACAAGGCCCCGGGTGCCACATCCAGTACCATAGCACCAAGCTGGTAGCTTGCAAGTGGCTCCTGAGCCCCAGACCATGACCTCCTGGCCTCCAACCTCCTGGCCATCCAGACCTGCACCCACAAACATGCCAAATCCAATCTCCCCTTCATCCAGCACCTCCTTCTCCTCCCAGGGATATCCAGGTGCCTTCCCTCTCTTCCAAAACACCTGGCCCCACCTCACCTCAGGCCCCCCAGAACACGGCCCTGCCCCCTAGCTGCCCCTCCCCTCCAGTCCCTAGAGGCAGCAGAGCAATACACAGCTCCAGTGGGCCCAACCCCAGCTCCTCTCACACAGTAAGACACACAGAGCAAGCTGTAGAATCTCCGGATTTCATGTTCAGGTACTCATCTCCTAGCGTGACCATGAACATACAGTTCCCAAGGAATCTGAGTCCCCAAGACTTCCAGAGTACAATGAAGATCCATGAACATTGCCCCAAGATGAGCCGAGAACCTTCAGCACAGTCTCCGGTCACTTTTGTCTCTTAGAAGGTGCTTAGAAGTGTCCTGCCTTCTCCCCTACAGAAGCTGAGTGCAGCCCTGCCCTGGGGTTTAGGGTCTTGCTACACTGCCCCCTCCCCCCACCACCACTCCCCACCCCAGCACCTCTCTAGTACCAGCTCTGCAGCTGTTCCAGACACAGACTTCTCTTCCCAGTCTCAGACCCCTCTCACAGTGAGGGACCAGGACTGGACTCCCTGAGCTCCAACCGGAACTTTGGCCCTGGAGGCAGGCCTGCTGCCACCTGTCATTGCAGGCTCAGGAAACAATGAGGCAAACCCCCCAGGAGCCCATGCCTGCCTCTGACATAGGTCCACTCCCCACAAAGCTCTGCACACACATTATTAGCTTGTTTAATCCTTATAACGCTCCAGGAGTTAGGTGTTATTATCCCTTTTCACCACGGGCAAATGGACTAATGTATGGTTCCATTAAATACCTGTCAAGAGTCTGTTCGGAAGGTGAGTGACTGAGGGGGGAGGGGGGAGAAGGACTGCTCTTAGCTCAGCCAGGCCAGAGCAGAATGGGGATCAAGGAGTGCCAGTCAGGCAAGCAAGGGGTCACAGAGAAGTGAGGGAGGTATGGGTGTGCCTCTAGCAGTGCTCCCAGGACTGCCAGACTTCTAGAAGAAAGGGATGGTGAGGGATCGGGGAGGTAGGCTGAGCACTAAAGCTAAGATCTGGGGGGACCTCTTCAAGTCACCCTGCTTGTTGTACAGATGAGGAAAGTGAGGTACAGGCAGGTACAGAAACTTATCTATGGTCACTCCGTCTGTCAGGGACCCAACTGGGATCTGTCCCCTAGGCTCCAGTCAAAGTATCTTAAGCCAGCCCTGGGCCTTGGGGTAGAAGAGGCTGAGACTGAGTCCCACAGTGCACCAGCCTGGCCTGGGGAGCACCGAGGACCCAGCCCCTCTGGGGCCCCAACATCTCTCATTGGACCGACCAGTGGGGACTTGAACAGTTCAGCCTGCTGGACCTCTCTGGGTAGCCAATAGGGGGTGGTACTGCACCATGAGTAAACATCCCAGCCTCCCAGCCACCTCCCACCAGATCAAGCCTCAAGTAACACAGAAGGGGATAGGGGGTAGGGGAGGGGCAAGTTTTCTGGGGTGGGAAGAAAATGTAGGGCTAAGCATCAGGATTTCTGACCCTGTCCTGAGGCGAGCCCCGCCCCCCTCAGGGCCATCTCCCTGCTGAGACTAGACCTGAGGAGGAAAGCCCCAAGCTCTCCACCAGAGTCTACAATAGTTTCCGATTGTCCTCTTACCAGAATCCTGTTCTGGGGAGGAGGGGCTGGGCAGATTGAGAGGAGACTGATTTCCTGCTGCCTTGTTG
The DNA here is from genome assembly GCA_004024945.1 of Uropsilus gracilis. Taxonomy (NCBI): domain Eukaryota; kingdom Metazoa; phylum Chordata; class Mammalia; order Eulipotyphla; family Talpidae; genus Uropsilus; species Uropsilus gracilis. Next base: position 38,188 of record PVHY01012928.1, on the reverse strand, counting down.
GGCCTCCCTTAGTGAGAGGGAACAGAATCTCTCCCAAGGTAGTCAAAGTAGGTGGGGCAGACTGGGACAGCGAGCCTTTCCAGGCCAAGAGAGAGAGCCCAGTGCCTGAGACTAGTCTCCCCAGGAGAGGGGGCATCTCTGTGGCCCTTCCTATGACTGAGGTTTGGATCCTATAAACAATCTTCTGGAATCTGTCCCAATAGAAAGCCCTGCTCAGACAGAACTCACTCTCCCCACATCTCCTTTCAAAGTCCCAGAGGTTCCCTTTCTAAGGACAAACGTCCCAGGGCTGGAAGCAACAAAAGATCCAAGGTGCTGAGGACATTGGTGGCCCAAGACCAGAAAGACCCCACACCCTGACCTACCTGGGGAGGCTGACAGGTCTTCCAGCTCTGCTGTCATAGCCTCCCTGGTCCTCAGCACCCAATCCAGCTGCGCCCCCCTGGGGATGGACAAGGTGGTCCTCCTGGGCCATCAGCATCGGCCTTCTTGGATTCTCATTGCTGTCCCCACACAGTGGACATGAGCCTGAGCCACGTGGGGCCACCCACACCAGGTTTTTATCCACAGTTTCCACAGTCACCAGACTGACCAGCTGCAAATGTCATCCCGCAACTCCCTGGATGCAGAAGCTGCGGGCCCAGAGACCCAGCTCTCTTACACGTGAATTTCCGACCACACGGGGAAGCTAGGGAAACCCCTCACCCCTCATTGTTCAATGTCAATTGTATACCAAGTCCAGGCACTGCCTGCGGGAAGTCCCTGGAGAGTCAGTTTTACAAGCTGATTGGTCCCTCATCCAGCAAGCGGACTGGGTAGGGCAGGGTCCAGGGAGGGGTCACTTGGACACCCTGGTGACAGAGGCGAGGAAGACAGAGTGGACACATTGGGGACAGTGTCCTGGCAGTATTCCAGGCTTACGCTCCCTGGAGAAGTCTCCTCACAGGGAACTACAGAAGGGTTCTCCGAGCTGAAATCAGACAGGGAACCATAGGAGGAAGGAGCATCCATTCTGTAACCTTAGTCCTCCCAGGAACAGTTTTGAGTGGCATTTCTGTGAATCAGTGGCCTCAGATGCCTCAGGGTGACCCCTCCCAATGCCTCACTCTGACATCAGAGTGTTCTCGTTTTACACACTGAATACCCCACCCTTCCCCATCACCTTCCCCTTCACTCTGCTTCACCTCTCAGTGTCACCCTGCTGAGTCAAGTATGACTTCATATTGTAAGCCTTCTCCCCCTGTGGGGCTTTTGCACTTTGTGGTAGGAGAGGGACACCATCTTTGCCCTAGCCATTCCAGGTCCTCCTCGCCCATTCTACTCACTTGCTCAAAAGTTCTTGCACCTGCATTCCCTTTGCGCAGAATTTCCCTCCCACCCCTTGGTTTACCTAGTTAGCACCTATTCATCCTTCAGGTTTCAACACATGTCACCTCCTCCAGGAAGTTTTCCCTGGTCTCCCAAATCAACCCCCCCAATAACAATCCTCCCTGGCTCCATGCACTCTGCTTCATGCCCTTGTCAGAGTTGCCTTTATTTTGTGAGATTCAGTTATATGGTCAGCGATGTCTTTTGTCCCCAGGTGGGAAAAGGATCTAGTTTGCTTCTCAGCCCCCGCCCCATTGTCTCCTCAGCATGTGGCATAGAGCCAAACACAGAGAGGCATTTACAAACTTGCACTAAGTGAATGAAATACCCATGGAGAGCCCATGTGAGACTACAGCCCCTCTCCTCCCACCTCCCAATTTTGTCCCACCAAGTCCCAGCCCTTCTCATTTGTATTAACCTTTCTCATCTGTAGTCTCCAGAGCTTCTTAATGCTTGGGCTCTATGGAGGAGACCCCGAGTCCATCCCAAGTCTTCAAGACCAAGGCCAGACTCAAGATCCCTGTAAATTTCCCAACAGGTGCAAAGATAGTCTCTGTGCCACCAAAGACTGACCAAGTGACTCAGAGGAAGCCAGTCCTCCAAACCTCACCCCAGAGGAGCCCTCCTTCTTGAGTTTGTTTCTGGTTGTGCTTTCAATCTCAGGGCCTATGACCCTCACAGACTGTCCAGCCTCTAGCTAGAACCACATGCCCAGAGAGGGTCAGTCCCCTACTCAAGGTCACACAGCACCAGACTGCACAGAGTCTCACCAAGAATCCAGGGCATTGACTCCAGCTTTGGGTTCTCCCAGCACTATAATAAACGTGACTATTTTTAGCAAGCTAATTAGCAAGTCAAATATGACTCCTGCTAATAATAATACCACCTTTATGCTTTCAGAGTCTCTCTTCACCTCATTTGCTCCTGCAACAGCCAAGTGGGCTGGGCGAAGCAGGTGGTGAGCTCATTAGGAAGGTGTAGCTCAGGAGAGGAAGTGACTGATCCTCCAGCAAAGTAACCCATCCCACCAGCCTGGCTCAGTGATGCCCCAGAGGAAAGCAGTGTTATGAGGTGCCCCTGTACTGGGCCTGGTTCAGAGGCTCACAGGGCCACCCCACCCCACTCACCCAACAGATGTCAGCCTGCTGCCCTTCTGTGCCTCTGGCAGCACCCACCCTTCAATCTAACTCTAGCCCCGAACCTGCTTTCTCGCAGTCCCTGGGCCTAAGCACCCTCAAAGCCTGAAGTCCACTAATGCCCTTTCCCTTGCAGGTCTCCAGCCTAGGGAGTGTGGACAAGAGGCAGGAGCAACCTAACTGTGAGGCACCCCTCAACTCGGAACCCCAGCTGGGACAGAGGACATCGCAGGAGGACTAGGACTAGGTCAAGCCCTTGTCCCACAGTCCCAGCTCCTGTCCCTACCCAACCCCAGCAGTCCCCTACCGGAACTCCTAGGCTATCTGCTGGCACAGGACCGAGCAGGATGGACGCAGACATGAGGTCAGATCTCTATTGCTTCCTGAGTCTATCCCAGAGAGGACGGTGCTTCCCATCAGGATGCAGCCGGGCTGCTCATCTGGGAAATGGTGCCCAAACTGGAAGGCAGAGGCTGACTGGCCAAGGGTGTGCTAGTGCCTCCACAGTTCACAGGGCAAGGGAGACCCAGCTGGTGTGCTGACACCCTAGCCCGAGCCCCTTTCCAGGCATAAGAGCCTCCTCAGAGCCACCAGGACCCAATACCTGCAAGGAGAGAGGTGTGGGGGAGATGAGGGCATCTGGAGTCTGGTGCGCAGGTCTCTACTTCCAGAACCAACATGGTGGCAACAGGCCCCTCATCCAGACCAGGTCTGGGGCACTCTGGACAGGGTTCAGAAGGTACAAAGGTATGGAGATGATAAGCTTCCTATTGCCCCTCAGATTTAAAGCTCTGGTCTGTGGTCCACCTCAGCCAAGTAGGTTGGCTAGCCAGTGAAGAAACTGGGCCTGTAATCACTATAAGTTTAGGGCAGATGGACCCCCCATGTGGGAATGTCACCCCATCCCAGAGTCTCTTACTGTCAGATCTGTCAGTCTGCTGGCTCCTGTGGGGCAGCAGGGAAAGTGGACAACTTATAGAAGACAAAGGCCTTCCCACAAAACAGATAGGGAGGCTCCTTGGCTGGCTCACAGCTACCAAGGGGCAAGGGGTACCACACCCTCCCTTATTTCCAGACTTGGTCCCCACTGACCAGGACCCCCGCGCCCCTGGAAAACTGGTTAGCTTAAGGACAACAGCCACACCTGGCAGGGACAGCAACAATGCTGACTCAGCAAGAATGAGGCCATCCGTGAACAAAGAGAGAAGGGAAGGGGGGCTGAGTCTGCAGGATTCATTCCCGAGTTGGCGCCTGTATGGTGGGCTGTGTGACTGGGGGAGGAGAGGTGGTCTCTCCAGAGTGTTCAGCCACTGTGCTGTTGCTCACACACTTGGAAGCAGGGCGAGTACAGCCCCTGACATCACAGCACAGGACATGCTTCAGCCTTCTGGGGAAACCTAGCTACTCTATCCCTTTAAGAACCCAGGAGCCTCCTGCCTGAGTGAGTGAGAGGTCTCTGAATTTCCTCTCCTTCAGACAGCAGGGTCTGCTCACCATCCACTCCCCTTGCCCTCTCCCAAAGCCCCCCTTCAGAGTAGGAGGAGCAGGTAAAATGACAGGCAAGAATAGAAGGGAGTGGGGGGAACACACAGATGGCCCTATAACAAATGCTATGCCCCGGAGCTGCAGGGAGCCTGGGCAGGTGGGGGCGCCCTGACATAGGCCAGGCCCACAGGAGCAGGGAAGAAGCTGCAAGTGCCTTGTGAGGAGAGGCGCCTCAGGGAAACTGGGTTTTCAGCTGAGTGAGCAAAAACATTGGCCAAAATAGACTTGGCACAATCCAGGGAGGGCTGCCGGCCACCCCCAGCCCTGAGTCAGGGTGGAGAACAGGCACTAAGCAGTTTGCAGAGCCAGAGGAACCAGGGGGAGAGCAGGGTCCCAGAAAGGTAGGGATAAGGTGGCAGCAGACACCAGCCCCTTGCTATCTGAGGACAGTGTAGGAAGGATGGGGCTGGCCCCAGAAGAGCCAGAGTCCAGGTGAGGAGGAAGTCCAGTCATGTGGATGTGAGCTCAGTCCTGCTGACGCATGATGACCAGGTGAAGCATGATAATCTAAAGCATGCTGAAACCCATTAACCTAAGAAGTGCAACCTAGGGGGTCTAGATAAACAACCCTTGACTCACTCAGTTTACTGATATGCAGCCCAGTTTCTCCTTGACTTCCTCATTCTATCTTCATGTCAGGGCATGTGCTACCACCAGTGATAGCCCACCTGGGACACCAGTACACATAAAGTGTATAAAAACCCTTGACTTCCCAGTAGGGGTACTCATCCTTGGAATATGAATCTGCTGAGTCAGTACTGGTGCTAATACACCTGCTTCTTGCCAGCCCTCCCTGATTGCCTGCCTTCACAGTGGGACTCCAGGATGCAGCAGGCGGGGCCCTGAAGACACTAAGCGCTCTCAGGACCACTTCAAACTTAGAGCCAGGCAATCAGGACACCTGTCCTGTACCCCACATTCTACAGGAACCTGCTCTGACCCTCCTCTTCTGGCCTCAATCTCCCCACACTTGAAATGGGAAGCAAAAGCCCATGAGCCAAGAGGATATGCCCACCTGAGGCCCGGCCCCTCCTCCAAATGAAGGACGCATCCACAAACCGAGAACCCACTTCTACACTCTGCATAGCCCTTTCCTTGGATACCATCCAGAGGCTGGGCTTTCAGCAGACACACAATCCCAGCCTGGGGGTGGCCAAAGACAGTGGGTGCAGGTACATGGGTGGGCCATGGAAGGATCCTGGGGCCACTACATGTGCTGCCCAAGCTCGGATTGGGCAGAGGTTGGGGATCACCTCCCCCAGACAGCCACATTAGGCTACAGGACCAGGAGTCCAAAAATTCTAAAAACCACCTGGGCTTCCAGGTTGTTAGGAAAGTATATTTGTCAACGTAGGAGGCTAGAACATATTCTATTTAGTAGTTTGTTGGCTTTCTTTACAACTTTTAAATATCTAGACAGGTGGCGTGTAGGCCTCGGTTGCTACTTCTGCCCTGAGCCCCACAAAGTTGGGGTGGAGCAATCAGAGTCACTTCACACAGGCCCCATGTCACTATCAAGTACTTCCTCATTCATATTTGAAACCCATGGCCTTTTCCTCCAAGGAAGGGAGGTCATGACCCTCACACTCAGGTTGGACAATCAGCTCCCTGATGCAGGACTAGTCCTAAACGCCTTCCCTGGTTCCCTTCCACACTGACCCAGCCCAAGGTCTAGCCACTGGCAATGGGGGTGGACCTCACAGCCTGGGACCCCTGTGGGGGGAGGGAGTAGTACTTAGGGAGTACCCCCAAAAACCAGGTTCTGTAGCAATCGCCCTTAATTCTCTGACAATATTGTTAGCACCCCACTTTGCAGATGAGTAAAGAAAGGTTCAGAACCCTCACAGGTCTGATCTGAGGCCACACAGGTAGCTTCAAAGCCCCGTATCTGATCACAGAGCCTGTGCTCCTTGCTCTGGAGCAGGGGGAAATAGTATGGGGTTTTTTCCAGTTGGGGCACTTGTAGGAATTGGGGGAGGAGCAAAGAGTAGGTCTCTGTGAACCACAACAGGGGAGCCTAGTCCACCCATTCTGAAAGGACCCCACTCTCTGGCTCCAATCTCCTCAGGGACCAGAATCTTCAGCAGGGTGCTCTAGGAACTCAGGGGTGTCTGTGAAGGTGACCTCTCAGCACTTCTCTCAAACCCCAAATGTTTGTGAAGGGATCCTCTCTGTGATAGCCATGGAACCCAGGTGTTGGAGAACATGGCCTAGGGAGTTAAGAACTCACTTGCCTAGCCGTGCACGGTGGCACGTGCCTATTAACGGCAGCCTAGGAAGCTGAGGCGGGGACCAGGGATCGCAGTTCAAGTCCCTCTCAGGGCAATGTAGCAAGACCTAGTTCCAAAAAAATAGCTGGTGTGGTAGCATGCGCCTGTAAACCCAGCTACCTGGGAAGCTGAGGCTGGGGATTGCTTGAGTCTGTGGTACCCCTGGCAATGTGAGCCTGCAATTCAATGGGCAAAAATAGCAAGATCTAGTCTCAACAAAAAAAAAAAAAAAAAAAAGAGAGAGAGAAAGAGAACTCACTTGCCCGGTAATCCCTGCTACTTGGGAGGCCAAAGTTAGGAATCACTTGAATCTGCGTTTGAGACAACCTGGGCAACATAGCGAGACCTAGTCTCAAAAAAAAACTTGCCGCAAGAAGCCTGGGGAGGGGGTCAGAAGATGCCATGGCCAGGCCTCTCCACGCTCAGCTCTGTGTGGGTGAACTCACTAAACTCACTACACAGTGTGGCCTTAGTGAGTCACTGGGCCTCCCACAGTATCAGTTTCCCCACCTGTCAAATGCGGAGAACAACAGTGTGTGGGCTTTACGGGGATCACATCAGGACTATAAGAACTGACTTGGGACCTGGCACTTGTTCAGTCCATGTATCCATGTGCACATACGTGGGTGTGTCTGTGTGCATGTGTGGGTGTGCGCTCCTGTGTAAGGGGGAAAAGCTTTATCAACAGTTTAGTTTCTTTTCCCTGAAATTAACAAAGGAAGTTCAGATGCTCAGAGATGAGGAAGTGGGTGAATCCCAGAGAAAGCTCAGGGGGAAGTTCCACCCCCAGAGAGGCTCTGGTGATTCAGAAGTTAGGGTTCAGGTGTTTCAGGAACAGAAAGGTGACTGGACATGAGCTATCAAAGTCAGAAGTCTTCCCCCATGGCTCTTCCCCCACCATAGCCATCACCTTCCAGGAGTCAGGTCTGGAGAGGGTGGTGGGCACAGTAGGCCCTCCAGGTGGGGCCATCCTGCTCAGATGGTATCAGCAATGGCCCCCCCAGGCATCCAGGACCCCAGGCCACCCTGTCCAACTGGTCTCCAGTTTGGCCTCAAGCATCTCTCCCCCATTCCCTCTGCTCCTGCCTCCCCAATGCCCACCAGACTCCCTCTCCCCAAGTGTCTACTAGGGCTGCCCTCCCACACTGCCCACCCTCCTTCCTGTGTTGAGGCATTGGCCTGTGGGCCAGACCAGGCTGCCACGAGGGCCTGAACATGCATATTTGGGAAGTTTTTCAAAAGACACCCCATTTTCGTGGGTTTCCTCTACGGTCTTCTTACCACAGTGGAAACAACCATAAAGTTGCGTGCGAAAGATGTCACTCCACTCATGCCTGCCTCTGCTCCTCCCTTTGCTCTTATCTCTGACCACATTACCATCATCCCCCTTCATCTTGTTAGCACTCAGGAGCCAGAGTGCCTATTCTTACCTGCATCCCAGCCTCTCCCCACCTCCCACTACTGCCTCTGAACACCAGACCTGCTCCTGAGTTCTCTTACTCGAGCCCTCTCTCAATAGCCCCTGCTACCCAGCAAGCCTTGAGCTTACCCTCTTCACTCACCCCTCATCATTGCCACTTCTCTCCCCTTAACCTCTGACACCTGACTCCCATCCTACTTGCCAACAAGATCACTGGCAGCCTCTCCTCTGTAATTCCCCTGAGGCTTCTCCACAGTGCTGATTGCTCCCCTCCTGACTTCCTTCAACCTCCCTAACCACTCCTTCTACTTTCCTTCTGGCCTCCCTCCTCCTCCGATGCCACTTTCAGATGAGCACCCCCATTTTCCTCTGACTCCCCCTGCATCCTTAAGACAACCTCTTGCATGCTACCTCCTCCTGGACTGCAGACTAAACAAACAATCCTCTTGCTTATGGCACTCTGCCTCTGAGATGTCCCAGGTATTCAACAAGTTATTTCCCCCAAACGTGACTTTCCTTCTCTCCTTCCTGCTGGCCCAGTGCTGAAAGTGAGCCCCACCGTTCCGTCCTTCCCTCCTGTGTTCATCCACTCTCCAGGTTTTAAATGTCATCTGTTATCAATGCTCAAATGTACTCCCCGCTCTCCTCCATCCATTTCTCTCCCCAGTTGCCCCATCTTCACGCCACTGGATACATAAACAGCCTCCTCACACCTGTGCCCTGGCCCTCACCTTCCTATTGTCTTCCTGCAGGTGTCCCCTTCTCAGGGAGCCTTACCTTGAACACCCATGTAAAAATCTGGATGTCACCTTGCCCAGAACTACCCATCACCCTGACCTCTGCTTTTATGATCTCCCCACTTCTAACAGATTACGTAATTTACAAATCTATTATGCTTATTATCATCTATCTCCACCAGCTAGAATGAAATCCTTAAGAGCAAAGATACTTGTCTGTTCTGGTGATCAGGTGAGCCCAGAGCCTGACCCCCATGGACACTCCTGATTTGGCTCTTGAGTGAATAAATAAAAGGGTTGTGAGCTCTTCTCCATTTGTGGTAGCCATATCCACTCTTAAAAGCTTTCAAATCTACGCCCAAGTCCTCATTCCGAAAGCCACCATTCCCCCGCTGACTCCCTCAGTGCTTCTGACCTGGATTATCCTCGCCTCCAGCTGTGAGAGGCAGTGACTGGACCTAGGGCTCAGGGGCCAGAGCAAGCTGGGTTCTCTCTCTGGCTTTACCGTCATCAGACATGTGACTTTGAGCTGCTTTCTAACCTCCCTATGTTCCATTTTCTTGTTAGGAGAAGGGAGGATGGTAGCGCCTCTCTCTTGGGTTTTGGAGTTGTTGAGGGGTTTAAGTAAGGCAATGTACATAAAGTACATTATAAATGAGGGTTGTTGCTTTGCAGTCACTGGACAAAGCAGATTGGCATTTGCTGAAAGCTGTCTGGTAGCTGGTAGTTTTCAGTTTCTGCTCTGAGCCTCGGAACCCTTGGAGACCAGCCTTGGAGCCTGGTCTCTGTCTTACTTGCCTGGCTCTGTCTTCTTTGTGCTAGTCCTCCTGAACTCCCCCTTAGTCTCCAGGGCATGACCTGCTACTTTTGGCCTCCACTCCCTGCCCCAGGGCATGAACTGTTTTCTCTACTCTTCACTGATTTATACTTGCTTGAACTGTTTTCTCTACTCTTCACTGACTTATACTTGCTTTTTGACTCGACAGAAATCCCAGAGCTTTTTTTGTACATTCATACATGGAAAGCTTCCACATTCTTTTTTATAGCTGCATATATAGTATTCTAATCTGGGGCATACCCTTGTCTGAGCCAACCTGACCTTGATGATACAGAGGGTGTTTCCAATCTTTTTGTTGTGAATGGTGTTGTACACGGGTCCTATGTGTGCAAGTGTCTCTGCAACAGTGGGGCTGCTGGGTCTCAGAGAAGGAGCAAGATAGGCTATGCTGCCTGCCTTCCTGTGGCCTCATGCCAGCAGAGCCAGTATCTGGGCTCAGGGCAAAAAAATTACAATTCATGTCTTCCCCCCACTCCCCATACCAACCCACCTCTCAGAGCAGGGCCTAGCCAGTGGCACGACCGAAGGTCAGCCTATTTTCTGCTTATCATGGTTGCCCTACCTGAAACTCCATGTGGAACTCTAGGCCCAGCTGGAAGTTATAGGGGAAGATGGCCCACCAACCCATTTTCCCATACCAGCACTCCCCCAGAACCTCCAGCCAGTTCCTTGGCTGCAGGGCCAGGTCTCAGTTGGGCAGTGGTAGTCAGACCCCTACAAGAGGGAATGGTAGACCCTTGAGACACTGGGCCAAAGGCAGCCTGGAGGAGCCAGCCCTGGCCCTGGCCACAACACTGACACCTTAGTCAGGGAGTCTCCCTCTAGCCCTCCAGTGGTAGAGCTGGACCAACTGCCAGCTGCCATGAGGTGGGGGGTTGCCCTGGCAGCTTTGTGCAGGAAACCCCTATACACACATTCATGTGAAGCACTCAGGAAGGTCCCAGCCCTCCACCCTACAGCTGGCTCCTTGGCTGAGCTCTGAGGTCCTTCCTGAGCCTCCCTGCCCCCGCACACCCATTCCACATCAGCCAGTCATATGGAAACACTTACAGTTCCTTCTAGTTCCTTCTGCTCCCTACCTCCATGTCTCTGACCACATAGTTCCCTCAGCTTCTTCTCCAAGCTATTTCCTACTTTTTTTCACAAAGAAAGAATTTAAGAATCACTTTGCTGGCAGGACAACCAGGGCCTCCTTTCTGAGCAGGACAGAACATAACCCAAGGCGGTACCCAATGTGCTAACACAGTACCTCCTTTAATACAGTACCTACCTGGCTTTAAATGCTTCTGCCAGGATTGCTGCCCCCCACCCTTCCCCAAGCATCCCATGGGACTGCTTGTCCCAAAGACAGGGACGGTGTCCTGATGTCTGTTCTCACAAGGGCCCAGGGAGTGGTTTCAGGGCTTCTGCTTGGGCAGTTAAGCTGTCCTGGGAAGTTTTGGCCATGCCCAAACCTTGGTGCGGTCAAAATCCCCCACCCCACAGTGCCTCAACACCAGGGCAGCCCCAAGGGAGAGCCAGTCCCTCAGAGGCCCTTTTCTGTGATTCAAAAATTGCCCCTGAAGTCCCATAGGAGCTCCATGATGGGGAAGTGAGGCCTTGGGGCAACCTGGGTGGCAGGATACACTTCAGGGACCTCAGCTTCTGGATTTCCCCTGCAACTCAAGTTTCCTCCCTGCAACTTGGGGGCTGCCAGGGTCTGAAGATCTGAAGATAATTTCTGAGCGAACTGCATGCTAAGAGGAGGAAATGAGGACCTGGGGGAGAATTGGCAAGGCCTCTGAAAGGATCCTCCAGGGCAAGCAGAGAAGGGCCCAGAGCCCCTGAAGGATGCACCTCAACCCTGGAAAGACCCCAGAAAATCAAAGACACAGAAGCAGCCACAGACATCTCCTGCACAGGACCCCAACACCCTGACAAACCCCAAAAGTGTCCAAGTCCTTGGATGGAGACCCTCTTGATAAATCAGGCATGACCTCTGAACTCTTGTTGTAGGGGTGTGTGATACGTTCCTCCAGATTCAAATAGGACCTGGGGCTCTCCTCCCACTATCTGAGCACTTAGGTCAGGCTTTTCCCACCTTTCTGCACCCACACTGGTACCACACTACCTTTTCCAGGGCCCTGAACAGGCTGATATCTGGGAAGCCAGGGGTCTGCATTCTCTCCTATCCCCACAACACCTGATACCAATCAGGGACTCACCCTGGGGCCCTGTGAATCACTAAGAGCAGGTGAGTAAGGGGGTGAGCACATTTCACTTGATCCCATAAACTGCAAACATTCCCACCCAGTTCGTGCCTTGGGGGCAGTCACTACCCACTGGAGACTCCAGGTTCTGAGGTACAAAACCAGAAGAGGCCTCTGACATTGTCAGCCAGGTCCTGCTCACCTACCCCTACCCACTGAAAATGGACCAGATAGGCCTCCAGCTTCCTTCTTTGGACTTGTGGCCCTGGCAGGGAAAGGAAGGCAGGCTGAAGAGGTGGACCCTTCACCCTCTAAGGACCAAGATGAGCTTGACTAAGAGTTACTCTGCCCCAACCCACCTTCACCTTAGAGACCCAGGGGACAAGAATTGATACCAGGCAGAAGAGAAACCAGTCTGAGCAGGTCCCAGGGCCTCTATAGCTAACCTATCACCCACACACACTGCGCCTGGGGCCCCTTCCCCCCAGCCTGGGAAGATCTTTGAAGCATTTCTTCCCTCTGTCCCTCTTTCAGACTCCTGCACCTCCCCTTCCCTTCGCTAGGTATCACAGCCCTCTACTCCCAAGCAATAAAAGAACTCCAGTCTAGGGGTCTACCGACCAGGGCTCTGGTCTTCTTCCCTCTGCTTAGAGGCCACCACCTTCTAGGGTGACCCTGGTGAGCCATCCTCCTCTCAGCCTCAGTTTCCTGTCCAGCTTGGGCTGCTGGCATGTGATCTGGAGATGGCAACTCACCACAAAGAAACAGGTGCTAACAGGTGGCCAACGGTTGGACTTCTCAGATGGCAAACCTAGGGTACTTGACACCCACCACCACCCCTCCAGGGACCATGGTGCTGGGTAGGGGGCACAAGCAGGGACCAGAGACCAAGGTGTAAATGAAGCCACCACTTAACCTGTCACTTGTGGGTAGGGCCACATTCATTGGGATTCTTCCTTTAATCCATCACTAGCTCTCCCCTCTTCTGTGTCGGTGTCCCCTTGGCTCAGGCAGAGCAGCCTGAGTCAGGCCTCCAACACCCCCACCATGAGCACAGGCCTGACATGAAGTAAATGCTTGCCAAAATAGGCAGTGGAGGATTAAAGGCACAGAAATTAACAAGTGTTGGTGAGGAGGTGGAGACACTGGCACCACACGTGACTGGTAGGACAGCAATAAGAAACCACATCTGTGGAAAGCAGTTTAGTAGGTCCCCAAGAAATTTAACAGCATTTCCCCTATGATTTCATATTTCCACTCCCAGGTAGAACTGAAAGCATATGTCCACCCTATATGTATACACAAATGTTCATAGAGCATTATTCATAGCAGCTGTCACATCCAGGAAATGATGAATGGATAAACAAATATGATTTAGCATGAGAAAGATACGACTTCTTGACACACACACTACAACCTGAATGGACCATGAGAACATTTTTGAAAGTCAGACACAAAAGGCCACATACTGTGTCATTCCATTTCTCTGAAATGAACAAAAGAGATAGGAAGTAGGTTAGTGGGGGCAGGGTAACTGCTAACAGATGTAGTTTCTTTTTGGATGATGGAATCTTCTGATACTAGATAGTGGTGATGGCCACAAAGCATGTGAAAACCATCGGATTGTATAGTTTTAAATGGTGCATTTATCTCAACTTAAAACACACACACACACACAACACACACACACACACACAAAGGCAATCAGCTTCCCTAGGGATGAGCTGGAAGGTCGAACCTGTCTGGCCAGCTGATTAGCGTGTCTGTCTGTGTCTCTGTGAAAACACTATCTCATAGAAGCCCTTCTGTGCCCTGGGAAGGCTCCACCCCCAGACTGGGCCTGTAAAGTAGGGGGGGTTACAGGGGGAATCGCAATGGGGGAGGGGCCCCAGGAGACCCAGTGGGCCTGGCCTGGTAATGGAGGAAGCCCTCTCCTTGTGTCCCCGTGACAAGGAGATATGAGCTTTGGCTTTGACCCCAGCTCTTGTTCAGGCCCCATCACCTCCTTTAGCTTCCAGTTCTACCTCCCAGTGCAGCCAAGATATATGATGGGTCACGAGGGCCACCCCTGTACAGGCATTCTCACAGTATATAGACCGCCCTTGGTAAGTCCTTCCTTTGGTCTGACTGTGGTATCCCACTGGGAGACAGCAGTGGGCAGATATTTCCACTGAGTCAGCCTGATTCAGCCTTACTCAGCTTTGGGCCTCCTTGGGGGTCCTCGCCCCCGGATGCTCACTTCATGGTGATAGAGCAGAATGGTGATAGAGCAAAGCAGCTGCATCCTGATAGGGTTCAGGTGGGAGCCAGTAAAATGAGAAACTAGTCCCCTCTTCACCTCTGATAGCAGGCTCCCTGCCTGAGCAGAGGGTCTGGTCGTTCCCCCGCCCCCCCACCTGCCTCTGGCAACACCTGCCTTTGGAGGCAGGTTGGAAGATGCACTTCCCATGCTGGGCCACTTGAAAGAGGCTGCCCATCCTCCTCTGAGGTCCCAGCATCTGGTCCCAGTGCAAGGCATGTGAAGAACCCTGACCCCAGGCCTGATCTCTTTCATTACCTGTCTGCTACCTCTACTAAGTATACCCCCAAGTCAAGCACAAGCCCAGCAAAGATGAACTTATAAAGAACCCCAAGATAGTGAATGACAATGGATAAAATGGTCCAAAACTTCCATTTCTTGAAGACAAAGATTAGATGGCACTCTGTGAAATTTTGGTAAGCTGTTTTCTGTGCCTCAGTTCCTTTAACTATGAAATAGAGACAATTGTGTCAACCTCATAGGACTGGCCAAAAGTTTAGCTATTAGCTAGGTTAAGTCATGTCAAGCAGGCAGAGGGTTTCCAGGCACCAGTGTGATACAATGTAGAGCCCACTCACTGTTCCTGACACCATCCTCCTAGTCCTGCCCACAGAAATGAGCCAGGTGACTGGCTGACCCTCTGGGCAAAGAGGTTAAGGACATGCAACACCTTTTAGGAAGATGTCTGGGTTCCTTCTGGGTCAGCCCCAGTCTGCCAGGCCTTAACTCCTGCCCTGCCAGGTGAAAAACACTCCAGGAGCCTCTTCCCAGGCACCCAGACCTAGTTCCTCCTGGCCGCCCCCACTCCCCCATCTTCCAGGCTGACCTGCACTTTTAGGTGCTCAGCCAGTAAGTCGATCTGAACAGAGATGGGGCCTGCTGGGGGCCAGGGGCTGTACAGAGTCAGGCTCTGGGAACCCACTGAACCCAGCTGCCAGGGCCAGGCAGGTCCTTTTGACTCCAGGGGCTTCCTGTCTGCACAACTGCCACCCCACCAGTACCACCAAAGTGATTCTGGGAATCACTTTGACCCTGAGAGACCAGGAAGGTTGACCATTCCAGAAAAACCCTGACCCGCCCAGGAAGACCAAGCACCTGACAGGGCCTCATTTGACCCATTGTTCTGAAAGCAAGAGAACAAAGGCCTGCCTTCCTCACTGTCAACGTCATGGTCACCGTCATCTCCCCACACCCAGGGACTGCTAGTCCCCCGCCCATGACTGCTAGTCCCCCACTCTCCCTGGGCTTCCTCCCTGAGGCCAGCTCCGCCTGGGACTTCCTGTGGTCCATTGTCCTCTGTCCAGGCTCCCAGGTGGCTCCTATGGCTTCTCAGGGAGGGCAACCAAGGGGGCAGGGACTGGCGAGCACTCTGGGCCAGTGTATCTTTGATGCTATGTTGGAGCTTCTGGTTCTACACGGCTCTGCTCACCTCCAGAGCCCTCTCTCCTCTCCACCCCATCCCCTCTTTTTTCTCCTTTCTTCCCCTTCCCCCATCTCCACCCACAAAGCTCATGTTGCCCCAGTAATCCCTACTGGCTTCCCAAGTGCTGGAGGGGACTCCCAGTCCAGGTTTTCAAGCTCCCAGTACCAGAGCCTGGGGGCAGAGACACACTGGCCATTGAATGTAGGTTTGCCTGAGAGTGCAACAAAGGAAGAAAGCTCATGCCTCCCCTTCTGAGTGTGTCAACAAGACCTAAAGAGGGAAGGTGGGTACACATTTGTACAGACATATACATCTGTGTAAGCAGGTAACATGCATGGTCCTGCTGGTTGCATCATGTATATGCTTGTTCCATGTGAGTGACGTGGAGATGAAGCCATGATCCCAATATGTGCATTGTTATTGGAGACCAACAGAGGAAGAATTGGCCACTTCCTGATGGGCAATGTTCCACTTGCTGGGAAATGAGGGGGGTGGTAAGAGTGAGAAAATCTCAATCTAAAAATCTCACTAGCACCTTCACCTTGGCCAAGAAGCTTTAGCTCACACCACCCCTGCTTCCTTGGGGGCGGACGCTGTAGGTGGGTGGGTAGAAGCAAGTGTTCTGGGTTCTAGGCCAGACTCTGATGGGCCAGATGGCTCTGGGCAAGAAATTCCCACTCCCTGGCCTCCTTCATCTCCTGGGGAAGTAATGTCCATGCGGGCACTTTGCCTCCCATCACTGCAGCCAGCCTACCAGGAGAGTCGGGATGAGAGGATCTTAGGTAACAGCATTGCCAGCGCTGGCTACTGAAAGAACACTCCATGAGCTCAGCATTTCCCCAAAGTTGGCCCCCAGAAAAAGAAAGTGACTCTAGCTTTTGCTGCTCCCATTTCCTGCAGCTGGTACCCAGATCAGATCAGAGTGGGGGAACCGGCATGGACCAAGAGTGTCACCAGCACACTCATATCACCAGAAAGACCTTTCACAGAGTGGGCCCCCAAACCTCACCTTCAGGATGTGTCCCCACTTAGCAATCTCCCAACCTCAGGGTGAGGGGCTGGCACCCCACTAGGTAGCAGGATTCATAGGTTCCTGTCCCACCTGGGCCAGGTTCTCTGGGTTGCCTCCAGGACTACCTCTCTCTGGGGCTGGGTGGCAGGGTGGGGGGTAAGGAGAGAGAAGCAGGCAGGAAGCCCAGAAGCTAGACCAGGAAGGCCCCAGGGCTTCCCACAAACCAGACAGGTGGTGGCTGAGAGTGTCCCCCCACACACACCCCTACTGTATAGCTCTGCTTGTGCTGGGACAGAGTGACCCTGCCTGGGGCTCCCTGTGGGGCAGGACAGACGCCTAGAGGACCCATGTCTGGGGTGGGAGCCAGCACCCCGCCCCTCCCAGGCCCGGCTACAGCTCTGTCTCGTTCCTTCAGCCCATTTAATCGGCTTATCATGTCCCGTACTGTGTCTCGTACCACTGGTTTTGCATGCACTGGTTCCACTGCCTGGAACACCCTCATGCCGCCTCGTCTCTGTGTCTGGCTAGCATCCTGTTCACCGGAGACTGGACAAAGCATGGTGTTTGGAAGTCCAGGGGTCAGAGTTCAGCCTGCTTTGAAGGGCAGAGCAGTAGGCAGCTCCTTCACAGCCCAACAGCAGAAAGCACTGAGCTCAGGTCCCCAGAGGCCAGGATGGGACTGCGGCCGAGAAGAAGGGGGTCGGTGGCTGGAACAGACCACTCAGACTGTCTGGGCTGCAGAGCTGGCGGGCGCAGGGCCTGGCTTGGCGCGGGTAGCTGTGGGGGAGGCTGGAACTGGAGACTATTTTTAGGCTCCTCCTGGATTGCAAAGACAAGGATGCTTGGAGCTATAGCCTTTGCTCACTGGAGAAAGATGGAGGAGGCTCCAGTTCCCTCTGGAAGTCAAGGTCTCCAGAGCTTTCACTTTTGTCCCCAGAGACCAGGGGCTGGGCCAGGAAGTGAACTGGAAGCATCTGAGTTCCCCCAGACATGCAAATGGCCAAAAGAGGTGATTTCTGTAACATTTTCATGCTGCCTGCTTCCTTACCAGAAGAAACTAAAAGTCCCCTTTAGGGGATCCTTCTGAGTCCATCTCCAGGCTCCTCCAGGGAATCTGAGCAATTGGGGAGATGATAACAGGTCTAACTTTGGAGAGTGTAGGTGGGGGAGGGGAGTGCAGATTTTAGCACACTGCTGAACAGGTAAAAGCTTAGGGGAACAAATGTGTTCCATGTAACCAGTTAGTTGTGGCTTCCTGAAAAGCAGTGTTGAGGAGGATCCATTCACTCATTCCTCAAAGACTTTTTGAGTAACTGCTATACAGCAGACACCATTCTAGATGCTATGAACAAAAAAAGACAAAACTCCCTTCTCTCAGTGTGGTGCTATCAGATAGAAAAATGTGAACCATGGATAATTTTTAATTTTTTTTCTTACCACATTAACAGAAACTACAAGAAACAGGTGGGGTTAACTTTTTGTATATTTTACCTAACCTATTACATACCAATATTTTTATTTCCATGTATCATTAGCATAATAATCCAGTAAGAAAAAATTTTTTAGTTTTCCTATTACCTATTCACAACCAAGTAAGCTTTTTGTACCTACTGTCCATCTCCACTCAGGTGAGCCACTTTCAAGTACTCAGAAGTCTTTGGAGAAGACAGTTTCAGAGAAAATTACTCATCTGACCACGGGAAAAAGGAAAGCCTCACTTGATTAGTGGTGTCTGCTACAGCAGGCGCCAGGCCATAAGTTTCAGGTCTACTGGTTATCTGAGGATGTGGGTTTTGCTTTTGTTTTTTTCCCAAGGCTTCTTCCTCACAGAGCTAACCAATATCAGCACATATGTGTTTCTTCTGAGTCTGCGTTTGCTATTTCAACCTCAGTTCACCAAGCCATGATTACAGACCTCTGAACCACAACCTGGCTGGAATCTTGGACTGTTCACTTGCTTTTCCAGACAGGGAGAGGCTAAAATTGGGCCACGGAAGCAGCTGGAAATGCCTGGAAATGGGGTGGGCAGTGAGTTTGGAGTAAGACAGGCAGGATGAGAGTGAAGAAAACTGAATCTTAAGCCCCCATTATCTTTACTTCACCAGCAGCAGAAGCGGCCCCCCCAAGCCCATGCTGTTCAAATCCCCCGTGACTTCCTAGAGTCAGCAGGGTCAAGGTCTAGGATATCAGGTCCCAGGAGCCAGTACTGGCAGTCAGCAGCTCTGCCACTAGAGCTGCTGCCACAGCAGCTCTGCCACCTCAGTCTTGTTCATTTACTCAGAAAGATTGTGTCATCACAGGCCCTATTCTAGGTGCAAGAGATGCAGCTGTGAACAAAACGGACAAGATCCTCTGTGCCTTCCTGACACTCATACACCCAGCCCTCTTCCATTCCTCAGTGGTTTTGCTACCTGCGAACTCAGGCACCCGGAAGCTTCCTCTGACCCTCCCACCTGGCATCATCACTTGTATGGTCACCATCCAGCTGCATACATGCCCCCCTCACAGGCTGTAAGGGGCCACAGGGTCCCAGGCCTGACTCCAAGTGCACCCCTCCCCCATCTCCATCTGCTGAAGGCTCAGCAGACAGAGGAGTGTCTGTGTGTGTGTGTGTGTGTGTGTGTGTGTGTGCCCGCGCGCATGCGCTCACACATGCACATAGAACTCCTCTGAAAGAGTCAAGGTCATTCTGAAACCTCTGTCTGGGATTGTCCTCCTTGCATTCTGGGAGACAAACAGGAGCAAAAGCTTAAGTGTTTCTAGCAAAGGTAGGTAAGAATTGGGGGGAGCTGAGGAGAGAGAAGATAGGCTGGTAGGGTTGTGAATTCTGGGTCGGGACATCAGAATGGACCTGGTGGAAGGAGCTGTTAAAGGGTTTCACGCACACAGAGATGAGGACTGGAAGAAGGCAGCTGGGTAAACCTCAGTGCTATTTAGATTTAAAAAGGGGAGGAATAGGCCGGGCATGGTGGCACATGCCTATAAGTGGCAACCTAGGAAGCCATGGCCAGTGCAAGGGGATCATGGTTCAAGTCCTGCCAGGGGCACATAGTGAGACCTAGTCCCCAAAAAAATAGCTGGGTGTGGTGGCACACGCCTGTAATCCCAGCTACCTGGGAAGCTGAAGCTGGGGATTGCTTGAGCCTGTGGTGCCCTGGGCAACGTGAGCCTGCGGTTCCACAGGCAAAAAAATAGCGATACCAAGTCACAAAAAAAAAAAAAAAAAAAAAGGCGGGGGGGGGTAGTAAGGGAGACATCCAGAGCTGAGTGTTGGTCTTTTAGTCCTGCTCCCTCTTTTGCCTTCCACTCATGTAGGGATGCACAGGATAGAAGGCAAAAGAATGGCTAGGCTCCTGTCTCCAGCCTGGTGCCCAGGAAGCCTGCATTGGCACTATGGTATCTCATTGCTCATGTGGCCCAGACTTGTGATCCTACCACTCACCACCACTGTGTCGCTTGCCCATCAGAGGAAAACAGGGCAGGAGACTTGTGCCCTGCTGCACCCTCCCTGCCAGCTCATTTACATGGGATTTACATGGGCTCATTTCACGCCTCACTGCACGCAGCTTCCCGCCTGCCTGGCCTCTCCTGAGGCCTCCATAGAGACAAAGGAGTCTGCTTTGTCTCTCAAGCCCTCTGACTCGAGGCCCATCATAGCACCAAGGGCCAACCTACAGCAAAGAGGAAGCCTGCTGAGGTCCAGAGAGGTCAGGGAGCTTACTGGAGGTGGCCAGCAGCCCACTTTCTCACATAGGACTGGAACTCATGTCCCTGCCCCCCACTGAGGGGCAGCCCAAAAAGCTGCTGCTGCCACTGCCACTGCTGTTTGGCTGTGAGTTGGAAAACAGTCACAGACATGGCCAAGTCCCAGACTCTGAACTCCTGCCAAGACAAAGTATGGTCTTAAAGCCCAGAACAGTATGGAAGAAGGGGCTCCGGAGGCCTGGTCAAGCCCCTTCCTCTCAGCACTCGAGGAAATAAGGCTCAGAGAAGGCAAACTTCTTGAGGGTGTTGGGGTTCCAGGTCTGTCCCAGCCTGGAGCTATGAGTCCCTCACACTCTGGCTCCTGCCTAACTGGTAGCCCCCCCCCTTCCCTTAGCACTACCTTCCAAGCCTCCCAGACACTTCTGTCATTGCACGTTTATCCCACGGGGTCTTGTTGGATCAGCTTTTCCTCCCTCAAGGTCATCTCTAACATGGTTTAGCAAGGTCTCCTGGGGGAAGTGGTAGAGGGTGAGACTGGGAAGGGGGAAAGGCCAACTCTGAGGTGTGAGGATAGGTGGGCGCAGGCGCTGCCTGAGTCCCAGACTCGTGGTTGGAGCTAGGGGTTCACCTCCAGCAATGTCTCTCACCAGTTGAGAGCTGGGTGACATCTCCTGGGCTCTCAGGAGAGGGACAGCAAGAAAGTGTGTGATGTTCACAAAGGCAAGAGGTGCTGCAGATATAGCGACAGGGTCCACCTTCACTCCCAGACCAGGACAGCTTTGCAAGCAAGGAGCAGGCACAAGTAAATAAATAGCTTGTTTATTAGTAATATGTTACATTATTAAAGTGCATTGAGAAGAGATGCAGGGGCCAAAGCTGGAAGGCCGTCGGCCCCAGGCCCTACTGGCCAGATTCAGCCAGAGAAGGGCCCAGCTCTCTGCTGAAATCCATGGACAGGGCTGGGGGCAGAGCCACCACCTGGGGTCTTGGCCCAGGCTGTCCCCACCAGAATTCACAGTTTAGCCTAAGTTATAACATGTCCTGAGCTGAAGGTGGGAGGCTAGGAGCATGGAAGCACAGCCCCTGGGGAAGGGGGCTGAGGGGAGGGGAGGAGCCCCCCGCCCCCCAACCCCCAATGCCAAGGGCAGAGTCCTAGAACCTCCCCCTGAGGACCCGGCTCCTCCTTCAAAATGTGGTGAACCTAGGGCTCAGTTTCCTCTTTCATCCTCCCCTGACTCCCCTCATCCCACCCCCTCCCAGATCTGCCCTTCATCCCCATGGTGCACTTAGACGATGCACCCTCAGACTGGGCTCCCAGGGCAGAGCCAGCTCATGCCACTCTCCTCGAACCCATGTCTGTCCCTGGTCTCTTATCCCATCCCTGGGAGCCTGACTGGGACCTCCCACACCCCATCCCTTCCCCAGCCCCTCCCTCTCCCACCCCACCCCAGCATGTAGTTTTGGTATTTTCATACAGATGCAGTCGGAAGTAGCTATACATGAAATAAGCCTAACATAAAAATAGAGCTTTTTCCGTCCTGTCCGGAAAGCAAACATCCTTCAATAAACATGCAAGGCGGCTGCCTAGAGGGACCAGGGCTGGTGAGGGGCTGCGAAGGGCAGCCTGGGCCTTGGGAAGACCAGCCATCCCAGCCATGGCAGGTGGGAGGATGAGGGGCAATTTGGGCACAGAGTCCACCAGGACTCGGGGCCCAGCCCCTAGGTCCAGAGATGGGGTCCTAGTTCCCCTTTGCAACCCCACACACTGGCCCATGGGCTCTTGGACTGGGAGCATCGCTGCATTTAGTCAAGTTTGAGGAAGTTTTGAAAAATAGTCTCCAAAGATAAAGTCTTGGGTCACCAGTGGCCCAGCTTCGCAGTCAGGGCCTTCGTCCTCCAGTCTCTACTGCCCCCACCCCATCGGGGCCCAGCAGCCGCCCGCGGCTGGCCAGCACTCAGCCTGGTGTCCCTCATGTTACAAGGCCCCCTGGAAGAAGTGACGGGCAAGGTGCTCCTGGCCGGGCAGGCTCTGGCTGTGAGATGTTCCTTGTTCCCCAGGGTGGCAGCAGCCCGTGGCAGGCCATACCCAGGAGGCCCTAGTGGACCAGCAGCCCAAGCACGAGCGTGGGCAGGACCCCCAGCCAGAAGGAGGCGGCCAGAGCACGGGCACAACCCAGCAGGTGCTCGGCCAGGACACCATCCTCGGGCAGCAGCTCCCAGTGCTGGGCCTCTCGGAGGTAAGACCCTTCCTGGGCCTCACAGCGGTAGTGGCCATACTGGCGGGCCGTGAGGTTCTCAATGAACAAGATGCAGTTGGGGCTCTGGTGGCCAGGCTCACAGCTCTGCTCGACCTTCTCCTCGTGGCGCCATGAGTAGGTGGCATGGCGGGACTCCATGGGGCAGCTCAGGTAGTAACGGGAGTTCCTGGCCAGGGAAACCTTCTGCAGCGGGGCTGTGTCTAGGAAGGGAACAAGAGTCTGGATGAGCAGGGTGGAAGGCAGGCTGTACCCTCCCCTCCTCCCGGCCCCAACTGGGTGAGGCTTCTAATTAAACAGAAGAGAGCTGACCTCCTGTTTGCTCCTTGCTCTTTTCCTCCCCTCACCTCAGCCTCCACACTCAAGGGGCTCCCTCTGCCTGGCGTCCCCAGGCCCAGGTCATATCTCTCTCAGATAGGGCAATCGGGACCCAGCTGTAATGACCTCTGGATAGGGTACCTAGGCAGGATGAGCTCAGGTACCTGGCTTAGTATTGGGGCACTCTTTGTGTGGCTCCTCTGGATTAATGGACTGCAGTACTGATCTGGAGCTGGAAGGAAGAGAGATTAAGCAGTGAGCGGACCACAGCTCTGGCCCCTTCCCAGTCCTTACTCCCAAAAGCAGTAGCAGTCCCACCTAGAGCAGTGGCTGGTAGAGTTGCCCAACACTTCCCACAGCCCAGCAACACCACCCTCACCCCTGGGTCCACCGTCTCCTAGGGACTAGGGAACACAGTCAACATACCCTTGGGAGCTGTAGATGGAGACGCAATGGCCCTGGTCCCAGCCACAGTAGGGGTCTCGGGCCATGAGGCAGCCATGGCAACCTCCACCATAGACCTCACACAGGTCCAGTGGCACCTGGCTCACCTCCCACTGGGAGTTCACATATAGCTTCCGCTGGAAGGAGAACAGGACTCAGTCAAGCCGAGCCCCCCCACCCCCACCCCGCAACACTGAGCCCTAAACCCCTAGGTTGAGGAGGATATGACTCTTAAAAGGACATGCAAATCCCGCAAAGAAGCTCTGTTTTCAGTGACCATCACCACAGGGCGGGGAAGTTGAGGGGGGCTCACCCGTTCAGCATCCAGAGATATGGACTGGATGGCAGCCATGCGGCGGAAGGGCTGAATCTCCATGATGTTGAAGACGAGGCTGTGTTCTCCCTCCCCTGACTCCACCACCTTGTGGATGGTACCCCTATCTGAGGGTAGTGGGCACAGGTCAGTGGGCAGGAAACCCACTTCAGAACCCAGCAGTCCTCCTTTAGGCTGAGCTTGCCAAGAAAGTCATGGGTTGGGAAGGGCTGGGAGAGCATGATCAGGCAAGGGTCACAGGAGGACTGGGCTGGGGCAGCTTGGGGAGAGCTGAACAGGGGTACATGGAAGTCCCAGGCAGCCCAGGGCTCTCCAAGGTTGCACTGAATGAACCAGTAATCCCATGCCCCCAGCTCCTCAATTTGCAGAAAGGACAAGAGACTCAGAAAGGCTCAAGCCATTTGCTCAAGGTCACACAGCAGGTAACCAGGGCCCAGAGCCATCAGAACCCAACTCCTCCTCCACCTCTTCTGTAATCCCTTGGTCTCCTGGACTCTGGGGATCTGCTTTCTTTAAATAAACTTTCCCTTTTGGGATAACTTCACATTTCCAGAAAAGTTACAAAGATAGTACAGAGAGTTTCCACATACCCTTCACCCAGTTTCCCCTAATGCTATCATCTTATGTAACTGTGGTGCATTTGTCACAGCTCAGCAATTGACACTGGTACATCACTATTAACTGCAGGCATTTTTCAGGTTGCATGGGTTTTTCCACTAATATCCTTTGTTCCAGGAGCCCATCCAGGACTGTGCAATCCATTTAGTCTTAGCGGGGTTTTAAGCTTATTGTAAAATTCTAGATTTGAGGACCTTAGATTCCACATAATGAATCCCAAAATCACCCAGTCAGGCTGCCCGCCTCTAAACCAGCACTTTCTCCATTCACATGGAGAACGTGCCAGTCTACTCAATCCCACCTCACCTGCTGTCCTAGTTTATAGAAAGGCCACTTTTCTCCCTCCTTTTCAATCCCCCAATGCAAGTACCCCCAAAAGTGATGGGACAATAATCTGCCTAGGACACTCCCTCTGCATGTCTGTAACCCCTCTCTGTAGTATGAGATGTAGCCAGATGTTCCTCGGCCTGACAAGGCCCCAGCCCAGTCACTGCCCCCCAGACATACATACGCATTCTGTTCTTCA
The DNA here is from genome assembly GCA_004024945.1 of Uropsilus gracilis. Classification (NCBI taxonomy): domain Eukaryota; kingdom Metazoa; phylum Chordata; class Mammalia; order Eulipotyphla; family Talpidae; genus Uropsilus; species Uropsilus gracilis. The sequence goes on along the minus strand of PVHY01012928.1, from coordinate 13,751 downwards.
CCTCGTAGCAATGACCCCAGAAAGCCTCCCACAGCTTCTCCCAACTATGGTAGCCTCCATCTTCCACAGAGGGCACAGAAAGTTGTTTTTCATCTGGCTCCAATCCTTCCACTGCAGGTTCCAGATGGTCTATCCAAAATGGCCCTCAGGAGATTGAGAGACATCCCAGCACTCAGGACACTCAGGACACCTGCTCCCAAGTCTGAAGGAAGGGGGCAGCCTTCCTGTCCAAACTCCCACTCCCAGTGCCCCTGTTCTCCATCACCTCAATGCCCTGCCAGCCTTCTGCTGCCCAGGACAGTCCCTGCTGGAATATAACAAGGATAGAGGCGTATGGGTGGAGCCAGATGAATGAAGAAAAAAGTGGGGTCAGGACCCTAAAATCAGGTCCTGCCTGAGGAACTTCCAAGAACCCAATAACCATGGTTGCTGAAGCTTCATGATTGAGAAACAAAAGCCCACAGTAAAGAGGCAGCAGGAAGCCATAGGGAAGTCATAGAAAAGGGGATCTGAGATCTGGACTGCGTGGGCCCAGAGGGCAACACTACCCTTTCTGATGGGATCACCACCTAGTCTCAAAGGTTTCCCAACACTGATTGCCAGGCCCACTCCCAGGACCCCTGTCCCCCATAGCCTGGGACCAGGAAGCTGCCATAAACACAGCCTGGGGCTGGCTCCGGTGGCTCCAAAAATGCAAGGGCATCTCCTAAGGCATTTCACTCAACTTTCAGCATAACAAGACCCTCTCCTACAGGTAAGTCCTGTCCAGATCAGAGAAGGCCAGGCTCAAGACTCTGCAAGACTTCCGCCGTCTGGAAGTCCCTCCTCACATCTTCCTAAATTTTCTGCATTACAACTGATCCAGTCACTAGGAAAAGCTGTGTGGAAGACCTTCAAACTACTGAAAATGAAGTTACCATTTGATCCAGGAATTCCACTTCTGGGAATCTATCCAAAGGATACCAAAACACTAACTAAAAAAGGAAACCTGTATTCCTGTGTTTACCACAGCACTGTTTACATTAGCCAGGATCTGGAAACAACCCAAATGCTCCAAAACAAACAAATGGGTCAAAAACATGTAGTATATTTACACAGTAGAGTACTACTCAGCAATCAAAAAAGACAAACTTATGTCATTTTTGCAGCAACATGGATGGAGCTAGAAGGAATCATACTAGCAGAAATAAGACAGAAAGAAAAAGAAATATCAGATGATCTCACTTATGTGTGGGATGTAGGGAAAACAAACAAAAGGACAAAAAATGTTAAAGCTAACAAACTGACAGATGAACTAAAGCATACAGCTAGGGAGGAGGAAGGAAGGTAAAATTAGGGAGGGATGAGCACAACAGATTATGATCATGGTTCATGGGTGACATGACAATGGGAGGATCTCAGGGTACACAATGATGTAAAAACTGTGTGTGTGTGTGTGTGTAATCAATTACCAAAAAATGAAGGAAAAAAAAAAACCAATCACCTAGCAGAAAGATAAAAAAATAAAATTTCCTGCATTCCACATTGAGTGTTTCCTTCCACTTACATAATCTCAAAAACAGGGAGAGGCCCGTTCTCCTCATTCTACTGGGCAGAGGCTCATTCTATTGGGCAGGGTTCAGGTTCTTCCTCCTGACTTTCCCCATGTCTTACCACCACAGGTCAGTCATCAGGACCACACACTGCTTTGCTCAGTCTTGCCCCAATTCTGCTTTTGAATCCTGCTGCTTGCTCTCTTTCCAGCCTAGAAAGTTTCCCCTGCTTCCCTCCGTTGCTACCTCCTCCAGGAAGCCCTTCCAGCCTAACTCATCCATACATCCTTAGTCATTCAGTTCTTCCTTCTAGGTGTAAGGATCCAACCAAATTTAATTACATGATTGTTCACAGCTTTCAAAGCCACTGTCATAAAGCAAATCAGGGGGTCCTGGGGTAGCCCCTTACCTGTGGTTAGGTAGAGCACATGGAAGGTCTCTCCATTACTAGCATTCATGCGGTGGACAACCACTTTCTGGTAGTGGTATTTGGAGTGGAATAGTGGCGTCTTCAGGGGCCCCATGGGCTCCACCCTTTGGGCCACCTCGGGGTGACTGTCAGCCACTTGGAATGTCTCTGTGGGTATCGGCTGCCGGTTTGGGGGGCACTGGACAAGGAGAGCAGGTCCAGGTCAGAGAGGTGGTGGGGTGGTGGGCTGGGGTCAGGCTCTAGGGGTTGCTGCTCACCTTGCCTGGCCGAGGGTTAGGAAGGCTCGAGTGGTAGCCCTTGAGTGAGGAGGTACGGAAGACCCTGTCAATGTCACCAAGGGAGTAGACGCAGACCGCCGAGTAGTTCCTGCAGGAATACAAGCCCCTCAGTGGAGGCCCTTGGGCCTGCGCACTGGCTCACGCAGGCCAGGCCCACTCCAGACAGGCCCAACCAACCACGGCCCCTGGTCTGTGAGCTTGGAGCTACGCCAGCGTCACTCCCAGGACCTAAAGGGTGGTTACCAAACACCACTGAAGGAGGGAGGAGAGGAAGAAGAAAGGCCAGACCCCTGTCCCTTCCCAGTCCAGCCAGGCCTGCCCACAGGAGGCACAGAGCAGGGTCTTGATCCCCAGCGCTCCCCACACACACCCAACACTTTTGCCTGCCTTGTTTTCAATCAATGAGAGTGATTAAGAGGTGTGAATTATCAGGCGCAGGCAGTGCCTCAGTGGGTGTGATAGCACCCAGCACTCAGCGCCCTGAGAAGACTCACAGCCTTTTTCCAGGGCCCAGCACTCTCCCTGAGCACACAGCTGGCAGACATCAGGCACATGCAGCCACACGCTCACTCATACTCATGTGTTTGGTCTCACAAACGTACCAGGACACACCTCTCCCTGAGTACCATCCCTACCCCAGCAGTCTGGTGCTTGAGCCCAGAGCCCCTGTTCATGCCCCGTTGGCCATCCCCTCAGCAGGCCCACTCCCTCCAAGTCCTCCTGGCCCCTCGTTAGTCTGCTCTGGGTGAGGGTCACTCACCAGGGGTTGGAGAATACGCCATAAACCCGGGTATCCCTCCACCGGCCACTGGGGTCGGGGAGCAGAAAGACATCCTGCAGCCTGTTGAAGTTCTTGTTACTGGAGGCGTCACTGCACACCAGCATGGCCTTCAGGAAGGTGTTCCACTTGGAGACTGACAGTGAGCTCTCGCCACCCTGGTCCCCCTGGAAGTGGAGGAGAGGAAGCCTTCTGAGCATCCACCCAGGTGGACCCAGGTCCAGATACACGTCTGCTTACTCTTACACACACACACACACACACACACACAATGCAAACACACACATCAACAGTCCTTCACACAGATGAAACACCCACCTGTAAGCACAAACTCATACGAACCCTTACACGAGTAGAAACACACACTGCCACATGCATAAATACCCACATATCTTCACCCACTCAGATGCACACACATCTACTCCCACAGCACACACAGGTTCAGCACACTCCTCACACACATGTGCACTCATCCTCGCACACTGGGACCCACACACTCAGGCATTCTCACCCACTCAGCTCACCCTGCACAGCTGGGCCACTCGGGACACATTGAGTGGGGCCTCGGGATTCTTGTCAGGGTTGTCCTCCCGGAAGAAGTAGTAGATCTTGTCATCATAGGACTGGTCTTGGTGCACAATGGTGGCCTTGATGAACTGCGGGTCTATGGCAAATGAGTTAGGTGTTAGGTGGGAAGCCTGCTCAGAGTACCCATTCCTGCCCTGTGTACCTCCACAAAATCGAACCCAGGCAAATCAGACCCAGAATTGAACCCAGAAGATCAGATTCAAAACTCCAAGAGGCCCAGACCACACCCCCACCCCAACCCTGTTTTGCCCTCCTCCTTCAAGATGTCATTGACCCAAGAGCAATGACTTCATGCCTGGGGACTGGGGGGAGGCCCCTGAGGACCCTGACATCATCGCTGCTTAATTGGCAGAGTCTTAATGAGAAGGGAGGGGTGCTGCCCCCACATAAGCTCAGCGGAGGGTTATGCTCTGGCTCCTAGGGACCCCACTCTAGACCTGGGGCTCCCTCTGTTCAGTTCCCAGAGTGAGTTGGGCTATCCTGCCACTGTACCTGTCTCTGCTGTTCCCTTGCTCCCTACCAGGACAGACTCCTGGACCCTGGCTGCTCAGACCTGTCCTGAGTACCTGCTTCAGCGGCCCTTGGGGAGCCCTCCCATCTGCTGCATGGACATCATGCGCAACCACTCCACCCTCCCCCCACCTCTAACTCACTCTGCATGACAGTGTCACTCGTGTACAGCTCAATCTCGCCCTGGATGCGGCGAAACCGGGGGATCTTCCCATTGTATTCCTGCTTCCGGATTGTGGAGTATACCGCATCCCCTGGCCATGAGAGAGGGGCATGGGTAAAGACACACAGATTCTTAAAGTCCCTGCCCTGGGCCTGAACCCTGATGCAGAGCTGACCACCCTCCCCCAGCCCCGGAAGGCCACCCTCCTGCTCCAGCCGCAGCCCTACCATCAAATAGAACCAGGGAGTTCTCATCCGGGCTGAAGGGAGCATAGCCTCTCCGCTCACCAAGTGACTCCACGGTGCCATTCACCTGAGGGAGACCCAAGGGGGGGTCAGACAGCCACGGCCTCCCATGGAGCCAGCTTCCCAGGATCCCCATCCTCCCAAGGATGCTGGGAAAAGCGCACCCAGACAAGGGCTGATAGACCAGGCACACAGGAGGGGCCTCCTCACCAGGTTCCAGCAGCTGGGGCGCCGGGCATTGGTACCACAGACGAGTATCCCATCCCCCTGCCTCTCTAGGAGCGTGATGTAGTTCTCACAGTCCTGCCCAGGAGAGAGGGGTGGGGAGAGTGGGTGAGAGACCCTGGCAGATCTGGCACTAGGACCCTCAGTCTTGGGGAAGGAGGCAGCCTCTTACACTGATTTCACCTGCTAAGAATAAAGGACAGAAGCCTCTGGAGCAGGGCCTTATTTTCCCCTCAGACAAAGGCTCCCGAAGTAGAGCCAGACCTCCCTCCGCAGACTCCCAGGGTCTACTGTTCCCATTGCAAGGTTTCTGCCTCCCTGCTCACTCCCTCTCACCCACTCACCCTTGTGACACCTTTGTCCTGGCAGGACCCTTTGGTGGAGCCAATGTTCACCTGGGGGGAAGGGAGGGAGAATTAGCCACTCTGCCAGCGCTCAATTGCCAAGTGCCTTCCATGCCTCCTCTGGACCAGCACATTTTACAGATAAGCAACGAGGATTGGCGACTTACCCAAGATCACACAGGCTGCTTGGTCAGCGGTAGAACCAAAGCCCAGAGCTCACGGACCAGCCCAGAGATGTCAGATAGGAGCCAGGGGTCCTGAAGTCCTCTTCTGCCAGCCCCCGTCCCCCATCAACACTGCCCACCTGGCCAGGCATGCATGCACCACCCAACACTCATGCCAATCTGCACTACCCACAGCAAGTCTCCTGTGGAGCCATTCATGGAATATAATGGGGTCTACATCAGTTTAGAAAGGAGCCAGCTCCCTCCCCTGGACTCCCAGAGGCCCCTCACCAAGGCCAGAGAGCAACAAGCAGAGGCATGAGGGGGAAGGGGGGGAAGGGGCCCTACTGCATCCCTGCGACCTGTAGAGAGATCAGGCTCACCGTGTGCACGGAGGCGTTCTTGCCCTCAGGGAAGTCGAAGAGGTAGACCTTGCCGCGTCCACCCACCCACACGTAGGAGCTGCCAGGCTCATGAAAAAGCACCGTGTGGGGCTCAGCCAGGACGAAGTCCGCCCGGTCCTGTCCTGCTCGTCCTGAGGAGGAGAAAATTGGCAGAAATGTTGAGACTGGGCCCTGAGCAGGGAGAACCTGAGTCAGCGCCTACCTGACAACATGGGCCTCAGCTGGGGCGGTATCAGGATTCAGCCGCAGGTGGGAAGAAGTAAGGGGGTCCCTCATGGGGTCCAGCCCTGAGGTGTCCTGACCTAAAAGCCATGGCCTCTCTCCCCCATAATATGTGTGACCTCAGAGAGGAGGCAGGATTTAGGGACCCCTGGAGAGAAGGGATGGCCTCCCAACATATACACATAGACACCACAGCCTGCCATCCCAAAGGTGCCAGACTCAGGAGGAGACTAGTAGTACACGCTGGCACCTCCTGGAAGTAGCTGGGCTGCTAAGCACCCCACTTAAGGGTCCAGTTTCCTAGGAATCTACTCACTCAGAACCCTACCCCATCCTTCAGGAAGCCCTCCCCACCCCTCCCAGGCACTCCAGCCTCTTGTGAGCACATCTGTTTACACCAGAGCCAGAAAGGAATCCAAATGTCCACTCCCTCCCATTTCACAGACAGGAAAACAGCAGCCGCGCAGGGTCACCTGGTCAATAGCAGGCCCTGAGGCAGAGCCCCTGCCCAGCTCCACAGGACACTGTGTCCTGGGTTCACCAAGATCCCACTCACCCCAGGGGTCCTTCCACCACAGCAGGGCTGGGATCGGGGGGCCTTCACAGAGCACTCAGTGTGGGCCTACTAGCAGAGGGCTTGCTGCAACAATTCTGTCCAAAAAAAACCTGTCTGCAACTACTGGCTCCAGGGAGACATCTCATCCCCGGTGACATTACTGAGGCTGTCCTGGCCATAGGACTAAATTATAGGGGCAGGATGGCTGTGGCTGTGCCCATAGCCACAGCCAAGCCAGCCTCTTCCCACCTCTGAGCAGTCTGGGGCATCACCCAGGAACCCTGACCACTGTTTATTCAGCTGCAGCAACATCAGAAATAGCTAGTTTAGCGGTGACATCCAAGTGAAACAGGACGGTAGTCAGCGTGAAAAAGAACTGCCATCTCTGCCTCAGCCCCTCAGGCTGCTATTTGAGTCATTCCCACAGATCCTGCGCCCAACTGGAGCAAGGAACGCTGCACACCTTGCCTCCCACACCCTCCCTGCCTCTCCTTAAGATATGTCCCGCAGGGCCAAGTCCTCCCCAGAAGCAGAATGTTCTCCCCCTCTTCACCTGGCTATGGCCTGGCTCACTGGGGTGGAACTGAGTCCTGGGGGTTGGCTAGCACAAGGTCACACTGGGAGACGGACAGGCATAGTTGTCAGGCATGTCGGCAGATGCCAGCACCCCAAGGTTCAAGTCCCATTAGCTGAGCTGCACAGGGCAGAGCCAAGAGTCCTGCTCTGGGTGGCTGGTTGGTGGGGTGCTGGCCCAGGCTCCCCTACTTGTCACCTGGGTAGAATTAAAGCGCTGGGTCAGCAGCTGCAGCACACAGCCTTCCTGACTCAGCTCCCAGGGCTCCCCTTTCACCTGCAGCCTGAGCAGCAGCAGCCACTGGCCCCACAGCCTGGATCCAGACAGTCTGCAGTCCCACCTCCCCCTCTTTCCTCCCAGCCAGCCTGGAGGCCAGGGAAAGGTGAATCTGTGTCTAGAGATATTGGGGGGGGAGGGGACCTGAGCCTTTCAGCTCCCCAGATAGGCAAAGAGGAGGAGCCCCAACCCTTAGGTCATTCTGGCCACCTGGTCAGCACCTCCACCAGGCACTTCAGCTAGCCAGCACTCAGGTCACAGCCCCAGGCCTCAGGGGCCCTGCATGGAACCAATGCACAGCTCTAGACAGGGAAATAGGCAGCAGAGGGGCTCTGAGGGAGGACAGCCAAAAGACTACCAAAGGAGAAGGTGAGGCAGTCATGCCCTGGGGAGCCACGCACAGCGGGAGAGGCCTGACCCTAGAGAACAAGGTGTGAGGGGGAAGACCTTGTCCTAAATTGGAATCCAGTCAGAGGGCAGCCAACAACCTCCAAGCATGCTCAAGTGAAAACAGTCTCAGTCCAGAGCCCAGGGCTGCCTTTTTTTTTTTTTTTTTTTTTGAGACAAGGTCTCACTATTTTTGCGCATGGAACCGCAGGCTCATGTTGCCCATGGTACCATGGACTCAAGCGATCCCCAGCCTCAGCTTCCCAGGTAGCTGGGATTACAGGTGCATGCCACCATGCCCAGCTATTTTTTGGGACTAGGTCTCACTATGTTGCCCCAGGGGGGACTCGAATCGTGATCCCCAGTCTCAGCCACGATCCCATAAGCTGTCGCTTACAGGCACGCGCCATCATGCCCTGCTTACGAAACATTTCTAAAGACACAAAGGGAGGGTGAGGGCCGCCGGATGCTGGAAGCAGTGGAGAGGGTACTAGTGCCAGGACAGCCCTGCACAGAACTGCCAGCCTGAGCCGAGGTTGGGGGAGGCAGGGACTACTCGCCCCATTTTGCAGAAGAACAAACAGAAGCCCAGGAACTTTACCTCCTGTGACCCCAGACTCCTGTCCCTGCCGGCTCCGAGCCTGGTGATGTGTATAGGGGGATGGCACCAGCTCGGCCCCAGGACCAGGCCTTGGCCCATTCTCCATCCCAGCCCCAGTGCGGCTCCCGCACCACCCGAGGCCCTCAAAGGGCCTGATTGTGCCCGGAAAGTGTCTGAGCGGCAGCAGCTCCATGAATACATGAAAGGGAGCTTTGTTCAGGTCACAGGAGCGAGGGGGCTGGGGGCTGAGGGGCAGGAGGGCTGCCTGGAAGTGAAGGCAGCACAGGCTTCCCAGCCAGGATCGGTGGCCCCTTCTGACAACACCCAGAGAGTTTGGCCAGCGAGAGCCTTGAAGGCTCGGCCCATGCAGTCTGCATGGGGCCAGGCTACCCCACCAGGGGCCTGGTCAAGGAAGCAAGTCCACATACCGCAAGGTTCCTTTTCGCTTCCTTGGGAGCGCAGAGGGATGAGGAGGCAGATCAAAGCTAGATGTGCCAAGAGCCCTTTAGGAAGAGCATTCCAACAAAGAAAACTCCCAAGAAAGGTGGGGAAGCTAAGTGGTGTGCAGAGAGATCTAAGGAGAAAAGAACCAGAAGGAGGACTGAGGCCACAGTGTAATGGGGATGAGAGACAGCAGCCCACTGCCCAGGCCAGTGTGTCAGTCGCTTGGTCTCCAACGGCCTCAGTCTCCTGTGTGGCTCCCTTTGGCAGCCGACAGTCTCCTGTGTTTCCAGGATGGGAAAGCCTCCCCTCTGCCAGCATCTCCCACCTCTCCACCCTCCGCCTGACCAGCCCCTCCACCTTCCATCCTGGATGTCTAAAAGGAGCACCGTCTGGCACCGTGTCTCCCCCCTCTCTCCCCAGCCTGACGCATTAGTGGCTGACTAAGTGGTAGCTAAAAGCTCCCAGAATAACCAGGGGTTCAGTTGGGGGAGGGGGCGAGGGGCACACAGAGCAGACCTGGCCCCAGAGGAGGGCCGGGCATGAGACTTCCCTGCCCCCCCCCCAGGTGGTTCTGGGCCAATCCTAGCTCCTTCTGGACAGATAAAAGACATACTCAGCCCTTCTGCCCCCCCAGCTGGAATCCATGGCCTGAGTCCCAACCCTGTCCACAGTGGCAGGACTCACCAGCCCCTGCCCCAGTCAAGATAAGGGTCAAGGGGGGTAGTCCCCTCGAGTCATGTCCCCCGGGTCAGGATGTCCACTGGGCCCTGATCCTATTGGAATGAATCAGAGCTTATTCTTCTCACTACCAGCCTTCCCACGAGAGTCCCGGCGCCTACTGGCATGACAAGTCCGGGTTTCTGAAGGGCGGGATTTCCAAGCACAGGTCTGCCTGGCAGAGCATCACCCTGCTCTCAGGCTGGGTGCTATCGCCATCTCGGCCTCACTGTCCCCATATCCTCATAGCTTACGACACAGGAGGGCAGCCCACGGGGAGGGGAAGAGTGGGAGGAATTGGGGGCTGGAGTAGGGGCGGGTGTTGTTGTCCATGAAGGGAACAAGGAACAGGCCCCACGGTCTGGGCAGGGCAGAACCAGCCTTCCGACCTGACCCACTGACCCAACAGGCCTGGAATGCTGACCTCAGGGAGCCCTTTGGAAATGGGCATGGAGATCAGCTCTGAGCATGGCAGGAATGTGAGCACCCAGCAGGAACGGCCTAAGTCAGGCAGCCATGGAGGCCCTGGGGTATGAAGAAGGTCAAGCTCCAGCTAGGGACCTGGCCACAGGCGGCAAAGCCTCTACCCCACCCTACACCATGGGCTGCTCTTACACTCACCTGCCACCAGTTGGCAGGGAAGGAAGAGGGAAGGCACAAGAATGAGCCTGTCGCCTCTCCAATTTTTGAAACCCAGTTTTTCAACTTTCGAAATCACAGGTCTAGGTAGAAGGGAGATGAGCTGAGGGGGCACCATGGGGCCAAAAGCACAGAGTAAAGGAGGCAAAAGCAGGGCCAAAGAACCCACTCAGCACCCAGCCCAACCTCCAGGACACATCTTGTACTTCTTGAGAGTCTCTGGATTTGTGAGAAGCTATATATTTCACGACTTTCTACGTTGCCGTCTAATCGTCTCTCTATCCTCCCCTCCTTTGCCCAAGAGGTGACAAATCGTTCAACTGATAAGTGAAGGAACTGCCCACCCATCTCCTCTCAGGTAGGGCCCTTATCTCTAGTAGCCAAGGTCTCAAGACCCAAAGGAACGACAGTGGAGGACTCTGGCACCAAACAAGGGCAGTGCAAGGAAACCTTTCCCCTGGGCCGGGGGTACAGGAACAAGTGCTTCATTGATTTTGTCTCTCCTGATACAGGCAGGGAAGAGGGCACGGAAGCCACTCTTTATGCACAGAAGCTTGGGCTCCAGGATGGCACCGGCCCATGCTAAAGAGGAGTTGTGGCTGCTCCTGGGGTGCAGACGCTACTCAGAGGGACTCAGTTCCAGAGAACTGCCTGGCAGGGCAGCCCCCCAACACAGTTCTCAGCTCATGGGGAGTGAGAGGCACACCTAGCTGTATCACCGTGGGCACAGAGAGTGTTGTGTGCCAGTCAAGGGAGGGTAGTCTCCCACCCACCGAGGTCAGCCGTGGGTGGGAAGGGAGTATATCTCAAGTGTGGGCTGCACCCCTGATGCCAAGAAGTGCCACACTCCCTCTGGCAGCTGTTTGGCCCTGACCGTGAATGGGGCCAGGTTGCCTGAGCTGCGTTTCTTCCTGTGTGGACTGGAAGGTACTTGCTAATCAGGTCTAGGTTTTATGACCCACCACTATTCTTGAGACAAATCTCAAAACTATCAGTGCTAAGTTCATGGGTCTCTGGAAGAGGGGTGGGATTGCGGGTGCTGAGAATGAGAGACACTGCCCATGTCCTCACAGTCTCTAGGGACTATTGCACCAGCCCCAAACCCCTGCACAGAGGATGTCTACATCCTTTGCATCCAAGAAGACGAAGGCCCTTCCAGGATGCCATGGGTTCTGCACTCTCTGGCTATGCCCTGTGCTCCAACAACCAGACTTGGATGGTGTGGAAACCAGCTGGGGCAAAGGCTTGGGGGAATGGGGAGTGTGAAGAGCAAGCTAGGGGGATTGAGAGTAAGCCAGAGGGGAGGGAAGGCTGACGCTGAAGCCTAGCAGGAGCAGGGAGGGGTCTCCTAGGTCAAGGAAGGCAGGAAGCCCAGACTAAACACCATGTCTTATCCACCTTCCACCTAGTCTTCAGCCCAGAATGAGGCCCAGGTCAGCCAGTGGCCCCCTCAAAGAGAGGATGGACAGAGGTGCAGAGCAGAGGCAGGGAGCCAGACAGGGGTGAGGGGAGAGGATAGAGGAGAGCTTGGCCACCCCAATTGGAGGGAGAGACTTTTGACAAACAGGTTTCAGAAGGCCCAGCTCAGTCTTGGCCTGGGCCAGTGGCAGATGGGAGGGAGCATGGTAGCAGGGCAGCCAGTCAGCATAGCCAGTTAGCGAGGGCTGGCAGGGCTGTCTCTCATCAGAAATCAGATGCTGAAGAATGAGGCTATGACAATGAAACCCTTACCATCGAACCACTCCCTGGCACTTTCTATGTGCCAGCCACTTTTCCAAGTGATTTTCAGATACATTAGTTCACTTAACCATCACTGAACACTTAGGATGTGGGTTTTCTTATTACCCCCACCATTATACAGATGAGGGTAGCGAGATACAGAGAAGCTGAGCAGCTTGCTCTGGATTGCACATGACTCGGTGATAGAGTGGAGGCTGACTGGGATCTGTGCTTCTAACTTCATGCTCCACAGATAGCCACTTGGAAGATTCCAGGTCAGTTCCTCCCACACAAATTAGGAGACTGAGGCTAGAGAGGGTAGTGCCCGGGGAGAGGCCACTCAGCCTGTGAAGAACTGACCCCCTCCCATGAGGTTCTAAGCGAGCGTGAGTGTGCAGACCTGGGCAGAGGGTTGGGACCTGGAGGTGCAGCAGGGCAATGAGTGCTGACCAGCACGCCTAATGGGGAAGATAAATCTCCCAAATATCTGCCCAGAATAGAAAACACTCTGTGGTCTAGGGCAGTAAAGAGTAGCGCGTGCTCATAAGCTCACCTTTACTATCTGCCCTGCAGGTTCCCAGTCAGTCAGCACTGGCCACCTCCACTTTGGGCTCCTCATCTCAAGAACCTACCATGGTCCTCAATGGCTAGTCCCAGCAAAGCCCACCCCTCAACTAGGCAGCCAAGGCCCAGCCACGGCCACCTCTGCCACAGCCCCCTGCCCACCTCCATACCTGAGCTCCTGCTCTCCCATCCCTTGGATTCCTCTCTCCCTTTATCTAAATGCCCTGGCTCTCCTTGAATATCTAGCCTCATCCTCTCCCCACCCCCACTCGAGGAAGTGTTCCAGTCTGCTCCAGCTCTGCCTGTGCCGTCCTCCCTCTGACCTTGCGCTGCATACCATCTGGCACACTCCACCTTCTCTCATATCAGCGTCTGGTGGGATTTCACCTGGACTGTGGGTCCTGAAGGTGAAGGACAGACCTCCTCTCACTCCATGGGTCTATGGCCCCGTCAAGGTCAAGGCTGGGCTAGGAGAGGCAGCTCAGAGAGTAGGGAAGGAAAGACCTAGAACAGTTTCCTGGGCCACTAATGGGGTATTAATCTGATCACAGACCTTCTTTTCTCAAAGGACTGGCCCAGGGTCCCAGGTCTAGAAGACAAATATAGCATGAGGGGTTCTCTGTGTCATACTTGACCCCCACCTCACATACCTGCTCCTTGCTCTCACCTGGCTCTCCCCTCCCCCAGGAAGGCTTCCCAGGCTGCACCACCCCACAATGACCTTTCCTACTTTCACCTCTTGTCCCAGTCTTCAGCTGTACCTATGGGTTCTTTCTGACCTCCCCAATATGCCCACTTCTCTTGGTATATCTGTGCTCTCCAAAAGTGAACCAGGATTTTTCTTCCTCTCTTCCCCTATGGAGATGAATATAGATCTAAGAGTGAATGAGAGGCCAGCTGCCCTCCACCATAAGGGGTGTGTCCTAGGTGCTAGCTCTCCATATGAGCCCCTGAGGTCACAGTAGGATCAGCCTAATCTCAGGCTGCCCTGATTGGGTAAATCCAGACTAGCCCAGGCCATGACACACATCAAGCTGCCCTTAAGACCTGTGTCTGGTTTGAAAAGACAAGAAGTACACTTAGTTGGCCCAAATATAAGGTCCTGAAGAGAAGATGACCATGGGCCGGGTACAGTGGCTCATGATTGTAAGCTTCAGCCTATGAAGCGGAAGGGATTAGGGATCACTGTTCCAGTCCCACCTGGGGCCCGTAGCAAGACCTAGTTCCAAAAAAAATAGCTGGGCGTGGTGGTGCACGCCTGTAATCCCAGGTACCTGGGAAGCTGAGGCTGGGGATTGCTTGAGTCTGTGCTACCCCGGGCAATGAGAGCCTGCGGTTCCGGGCAAAAATAGCAAGACCTAGTCTCAAAAAAAGAAAAAAAAAAAAAAAAA